>JARKHS020034945.1:0-42481 GCA_030143305.2 Amblyomma americanum | reverse complement strand
AAATAAATGCCTCGAGCCCTTTGGCGTCCGTATTTTTGGCGCCTTAACCGAGAGGTTCAGTAGCGCGCCCGTTTAATACGTGTGCATTAGTGCAGGAATGCTAAGAATATTGCTTGCTCTCCGGGACGTTAAAACGCGGCATAAGACGAAGTAAGCAAGATTTTGTTGTTAGGGCTAAAAAAACTGGGACTACTTGGAACTTGCGCTTTGTATAGACTATGCGGGGCCCATTTGGAACATCTACTATATGCTTATTGTATATGTATCTGCAATTTAGGTTTGTTGAATTTTTTATAACTGTAACAAATGGAACCTATTTTATGAAATATTCTTGCGCACCTTTTTTTTTCAATCATGCACACTGATATATTTTTTACAGCGATAGCTGTTATACGCCCGTCCCTGGCGTGCGCGTCGTAGTCGTCCGGCGTCGTCGCTGTCGGCGTAACCGGTCATTAACGCACTCACATTATATCACGGTCACCCTGGGTCGAATAAGCCTATGAGTGGCTCTACTTGGAACAGCGCCTGCCAGTGCAGGGGTACATCACTTGATCACTACACCAGTGCGCTATCAGGTCACTGTATCTTTTTAACCTCAAAATATCCCCAAAACTAAACCCTATAAACAGCTATCGCTGAATCTCACGTCACCTGGTCGAACCGTCCTGGGAGTTTTTTGCTTGGTGCCATCGTTTATCTAATCTTAAACGCTGGCCCAGTTAGAAAAACACCGCTGATATGACGAAATATTAGCCTAGACGCTCTTTCTCATGTGACTCTGTAAGAAAATTAGGTTTACATGATTCGATTAATAAGCAGACACTTTGCGTGCCTTGGATAAAAGATCACTAATAGGCGGCCTAGGGCTCGGATGCTCTCAAAATACGTTGCGTAAACTCTTGTTCTGGGTTCAGTCGCATTGACCGGCAGCCGCCAATTAATATGTGGCACGAAAACAAAAGAAACCATACGTACGGGATCGGCATTGCATAGGCCTACCTCGCTTTCTCGAATAAAGGATTAGATCAACATGTCCCGTCAGCATTAATTCAGCGTCTGAAGAAATTAGGCGAACGGTGGCGTGTTCAACTTCTTTCTTTAGATGGCTCAGCGTCTTGTTACGCACGGTTGAGCAGGCTTAATGCGTGTTTTCTTCTCTTTCTCTGTCCTTCGCTCGGTTTTTGATGGCGGCTCCGCGAGACATGGCGGAAGGGTTCAAAGCGGGGCGAATCGTGTAAAGAGGACGATTTTATTAGAAAAGTTGAGCGCGAAGGTTGGGGGGCGGGGGGGGGGGGGGGGGGGGTAGTCGTGCCGGCGTTTTTCCTTTATTTACGAGGTTGAATGTATAGGATGCAGGCCGTTCGCATGATACGGCACTTTCTTCTTTTACAGAGCTGCCCATCTCTTTATTGCAGAAACAAAGCCCAAGAGTGAACAGAGGGAGAGGGTTGTGCGCTTTGGAAAAATGAATTTGGTGGTAGATCGATAGCGCAGCTTTGTGCCCCGTGTCACTGAGCAGAGCTCCCGATCAGCGCGCTATGTGTGAAGAAAGCCTGATAAAGAAGGTCATGAAGCACACAAGGTAGCTGAACAGAATGCCTTATCATCCGTTGAATTGGCTCATCTTCGTTTTATATTTTGTCTCATGACAGTGTGTTACAGGCTTTGTGCGAACAGCATTTGAAAAAAAAAAACAGCCTTACTGCAACGGCACTTCGCTACAAAGGCATAACAATGGGTCGTGGGGTAACTGTTCTAAAACTCCCCCCACCGCCGCCTTTCCTTCGTCTCTCAAAGTGTGGGCAGGCCCCTATGGATTGAGTAGCGGGCTCCTCAACTCTTTTTCTTCAAGAGGTAAAGATATCTCATGCCTTGGTCTACAAGAAAAGATGGAAAGAGCCTGCACGCGCCACTGTTTCGATATCTTTCTCTTTCAACGATTCAAGTAGACCAACTCTGAATGATCAGATATGCAGGATTAGTGTATATTTGTACTAAATCATACAGTTTGATAAGTGACCCAAGCTGTAACATCATCATCGTCATCAGCCTGACTACATCCACTGCAGGGCAAAGGCCTCTCCCATGTCGCTCCAATTAACCCTGTCCTTTGCCAGCTGCATCACCCTTTGCCTGCAAACTTCTTAATCTCATCCGCCCATCTTACCTTCTGCCGCCCCCTGCTACGCTTGCCTTCTCTTGGAATCCACTCCGTTACCCTTGAGGACCAGCGGTTTATCCTGCCTTCACATTATACAAGTATGCACTGCCCAAGCCCATTTCTTCCTCTTGATTTCGACTAGGATGTTATTAATCCAAGTTTGTTCCCTCACCCACTCTGCCCGCTTCCGGTCTCTTAACGTCACACCCATCATTTTTCTTTCCATGGCTCGCTGCGTTGTCCTCAACTTGAGCTGAACCCTTTTCGTTAGCCTCCACGTTTCTGCCCCGTAGGTGAGTACCGATAAGATGGAGTTGTTGTACACTGTTGTAACATGGTGATTATGAAATATGAGTCGACCGCAGAGCGTGCTTTACTAGTGCAACATAAACGCTGGACAGAGCTTGGACCGCGCATGCTGGATTAGAAGTCTTTCTCTCTCTGATAGTTAAGGAGACATAGCTAAAATTAAAAAAAAGCACGAAATGGCAACCGAGAGATGCGCGGCAGTGCTGAAACAGTGAAATAGTGAGATGGTGAGGGAGAGAAAAAGTAGAATTTATTATACGTAATTGACAGACTTTCTGCTGTTTGCAACTTTCTGGCTTCTCGGTACTTGTGTACGTAACAGACCAGTCATGCCACGTTTCTCGGAAGTTTGGTTTTTAGCTAGCCATTATTTTAAAGGGACACTGAAGACAAATTTAAGTTAGCTTGTATACACAGGGCACCGCCTTCTAATCACAAGGAGCTTCTTAGCGCAAACGAAGCTTTCATGAGATAGAAAAGAAAAAAAAAAGCGAAATACATGTTTCGCCACCACCGGCCAATTTCGGAAGTATAACTTAGACGTCGCTTAACCAACCCTTCAGAGTACAATAAGATGGCGTTAAAGATGTCTCCCGGGCAAGTACTCCTTCAGTTCACCTTATGGTCTATGGTCTATGGGTGTTTATCGTCTCAAAGCGACTCAGGCTATGAGAGACGCCAAGGAATCCGGAAATTTCGACCACCTGGGGTTCTTTAACGTGCACTGACACCGCACTGTAGACGAACCTCTAGAATTTCGCCTCCATCGAAATTCGACCGCCGCGGCCGGGATCGAACCCACGTCTTTCGAGTCCTGAGCAGCCTCAGTTCACTTTAGCTTACACTGGTGGCGTAGAGGTAGCGCTGCCCAGAGGGCAGCGGTTCGGTTCCCGCTCGACCACTATTTTCTTTTCGGCGAAAATGCTTTTTTTTTTCTTCGGAGGCACTTCTCTACGGCAGTTGAATGACGTCACTACCTTCTTGGTCAATGGGAACTACACTGACGTCACGACTACGTCACGGCCATCACGTCACAAGGTCATGTGGCATCTCTCGAGGACCAATTGCCACGTGCCATGATATGCAGGTTGCCCACAACCCGGTGGGCAGGTGAGCCACTTGCTTTTTCGTGGCACGGATGGACGGACGCCGACTTTCGTAGAGAACGGCACCTATAATAATGCTATCGCATTAAAATGCGTGCGTCGACAAAAAAAAGTTTTTTTTCCGCGCAGATCCTAGAGGCTACGCTACATAGCCAGTCACTTCAAAATGGTGGTAAGCGCTCTTTTTCCCTAATGACGTCACGAGTTTCAATCGACTGGAGGGAAGATTTTTAAATCCAATTTTCTCGGCTATAAATGCGGCGATAAAATAACAGGGTTTGTTTCTTAGGCGTTGTGTGTAAAAAAATACGAGCATGACTCTGTCAGGTGTTCCCCAGAGAGCAACCTGGGAGGCAGGCGGGCCACCTAGGTCACGTGACCCTGCGGCGTCATCACAACCTGCCCACCGGATAGTGGGCGAACTGCCCATCGTGGCAGGCGGCGACTCCCAGGGATTTATGAATGTTCTGTAGAGAATGACCAATTCTTCATGTATGGGAATTAACCCATTAACGCTATCGCGTCATACCCTTAAGGCGGAGCTTAAGTGTCCCCTACAGTTTTTTTTTCACTGAAAATTGAATCTCTTCTGCAATCGAAAGCACCCCGCTCAAGAGCTTAGCGTCCGTCTGTTGATGAGGTATGTTTGTCTCTCCAAATCAATCGTGTGATTAGCGAGACCAGGCAACTGGCTGAAACTAGAATTTGAAAACGGAGGACAAATGAGCATCCCTGCCGATTGTGAGGTTTAGAGACACGATTTTTCGTCCAAACCTCTCATCCGTATCACAAACGAGCCGATTGAAAGTTGTTAAAGTGGTTACTATTAACGCAGCACGCAAAAAAAAAACGAACGCTGAGCTTACACGCAGTTCAGCCTACGTTGAATGAAACGGTGTCAACGTTAGGCCCTGTCTACAGCTTCGCATACGGTTTTGCTGCTCAAACTGTGTAGACGCAATCTGAATTCTGACCAAACAGGGCTATTTGCGACCATAAGTTTTATACAGTACGAGAGACAGACACAATATTCTTGCTAGATACAGAATTGCGGCGCAGAATAGCTGCCTTGCTGGTCGCACCATTTGTTAGATAAGCCGCGCCGTAAGGTGTAATAATAGTCTAAACCGATTATTCTTGCAATGCAGTCACCGTAGAAGCAATAAAAAAAAACGATTATGAAGCTCCACAAGCAGATCGCGCCAGTTCGTCCGCACATACCAGCATGGTGGATGAAATCGTACCTGACAGAATATGGCTCTAATCTGCCTAGATGGCTGCGCCCTCGAAACAAATGGTCTCTAGCGTTTCCCTCTAAGTCTCACTCTTAAAAAATGGATGTTAAATTTCTGATATTGTGATGATATATTCATGGTTAGCTATAAAAACTATGCCCAAAAGCAACATACGTTGTATTTTAGCATCAAGCTGCAATTGAAAATTTTTTGATGAGTTCTTGCTCTAAGTTTTTTAATAGAAAAATCTTAGCTAGAAGCACAGTTTATGATGCATGAAGACATCAGGGTAGGATGTCCCCTCACTCGCTGAAATCAATGTTAATGTCGCTTTAATACATTATTGCTATTGCGCGAATGTGCCCTTCGGCATAAGAGAGTACAGACCTGCATCGGCTGTAAATGCCAACAAGGCCCAGTGATTGTGCCCATGTGCCCAAATTCCTGTGTCTGGCGGTTTATGCAACATTGAGGACTTCTGTAAAAGTGTTGTTGCAAAGCGGAAAAGAAACTGAAAGGCAAGCACAAGTATTTTTCAAGCATCTACTTCAAGCACTGTCTCAGACAATTTCCTTCATTGCTCGTGCAGTAATGATGCACATAAACCAACAGAAAATTTCTCATAAGTTCTGGACAATGAATTTTTTTCAACGGGAAGTTGTTTATGAAAACATTTTTTTTCGAATATCGTAAGATTGGACCATAAGAATCAATATACCCGCAGATCCCTGGCCCAGGTAATGCGCGCACCAGGTCTCTCTCTTTAATCTTCCTTCCAATAGTAAGCCGGCTCGTATCTGCAGAATTTTCGGAAGACCTCATGCGTAGTCTGACCGAATACTGCTAAAGGGCACTCACAAAAACTTCAGCAAGAAGCACCTATAGACATTGAGCGATCACCTGCTGCCGTTTCCTTGGTGTGCCACACAGGCTTAAGAAAACAGCAAAGGGGGGGGGGGGGGGGGGGGTAGAAGTACGATTAGTATTTTCTGCGCCTAACAAGCTCGCAACCCTTTGTAAACAAGTTAACTGAGATCAGGCTCAGAGTGCAGCGTGCGACTCGTACAACAGGAAAGATTTAGCCGCCGCGGTAACTCAGCGGTTATGGCGCTCAGCTGCTAACCCGAAAGACGCGGGTTCGATCCCGGCCGCGGCGGTCGAATTTTTATGGAGGCGAAATTCTAGAGGTCCGTGTGCTGTGGGATGTCGGTGCTCGTTAAAGAACCCCAGGTGGACGAAATTTCCGGAGCTCTTCACTACGGCGTCCCTCATAGCCGGAGTCGCTGTTCTGTGGCAAATAATATGTAGGACAAAAAGAAATAAAAGTACTATTGCCCAGCTTATACATAGAACAAACCGAAAAATGAACAATGACTTGTTGCGCGAGCACGCTAAATCTCTGGAATCGACAACTGTGCCAGCTGTAAAGATTGATTTCCATTGATTAAACGAACACGCATCCTAAGGAAATACCTTCACCAGCGTGCGCGCGAAATTGAGAAACTTCGATCATTCCCAAGAAAAATCAAACCTATGTCAGCACACCATCTCTCTTGCTCTCAAAGTAAATCCCAGTTCTTAATCTCCAGTTTCTTGACATGCACTAAGCCGCTAGTTAGGCTTATTTTTTATTGTTGGCACTTGTTTATAATCTTTTTCTTTTGTGGACGTTCTTTTCTGGTTCTGGTAGAGAGAGGGCAGGAAGGTGGACTTCTGGGCGACGCAAAGTGAACAAGGAAGAGGGAAGTCTCAGGGCGCGTAGCCAACGTTCGGACGTTCGCTAGGCACCTTGAGGCGGCCCCCTCTCTCATTCACTTTGTGTGCTGTTTTGGTTAGTTTTTTTTTTGTGGCTTGTTTTCGTTTCCACTCACATTTCGCAGTTAGCAGCTGAACTGGGCACGTTTTTTTTTCACCACCGTGCTTAGTTGTACCCTTTTCATTTTTTTTTATTTTGAAGCAGTTCGAAGCCTATATTTTTGTACTTTCTGAAACAAAATCGCGAGCCGATAGTCGGCGCTCTTGTCCGTCTTTTTCACTCCGTCTTTCGCGCCGTTTTCAAGACGATTTTACTCGACCAAGTTCAAACTTTCTATACCTGTGCTCAAAGAGTTAAGAGATCTTCATAAATTTTAGTTCAAATACCTCAGGTAATTAAGGTATGAAAAGGAAACGGTTTGGTTCATGAATAAGGAAATTGTGATGGCCCACCTGTCTCCATGCAGCGTAAGAAGGTGCACTATCCACCTAGAGGCCAGTAGAAACAAAGTGCCGGATTATGGTTCGCACCACCACTTCCCACGCGCCCGCCCAAGCTCTCTTCCGTCTGAATGCACGCAACCAAAAGCAAGTGCTTCGAACGCTGCTACAACCCAACCAAGTGTGGTCGTCACCGGAGGAAGATCGCTTCTTTCTCACCCAGCGAGCGCTGTGCTCCTCTTTCTCAAGTCACTGGACGCGTGCTAGGTTCTTCAGAGTCTCAAGAGAGCTTGGGTTCGCCGTGAGAACACGAAAGCCGCGGACGTCACGTTGGGCAGTCCGTGCACGCGCGCTGAGCTGCTTGCGCCAGTTGCGAACGCTACGGGTCTGGCGTTGGCACACTCGAAGGGAGCTGCAGGAATTCTCGCCCATCTCTTTTGCAAGCGTCGCTTTCAATCGAGGTCGCGAGACCCAGAGTGGAGGCTTTCGTAATGCGGGTCCTCGTTGTTTATTGGAAATACCGGGGCTGACAGGAACCCTGTAACTCATGCGGTGTTAGCGACTCTCAAGAGGAACCACTGCTTCTCCTGCTGTCGCTGCAGTGCGCCGCAGTGCAAAGCTTATTTGTTGGAAAGGCATTGTAGAACGGAAATGCAGAACTATTCAGTTTAAACGAGGAATGTTAAATTTGGCCGAGGATGAAGCTTTCATGCGTGAATGTTTTAAGCAGTTTACTGAACAAGAAATCGGTGTCTGGAACTTTGAAAAGCCACCTTTACGATAAAGGATTACTATTGACAAGCACCTCTAAATATAGCGGGGCCGCTATATTTGGCTGAGTGGTTATGGCGCTCGGCTGCTGGTCCGAAAGACGCGGGTTCGATCTCGGCCGCGGCGGTCGAATTTCGATGGAGGCAAAATTCTAGAGGCCCGTGTGCTGTGCGATGTCAGTGCACATTAAAGAACCCCAGGTGGTCGAAACTTGCGGAGCCCTTCACTACGACGTCTCTCATAGCCTGAGTCGCTTTGGGACGTTAAACTTCCATAAACCAAACCTCTAAATATAGCTAGAGAGTAGGATTTTTACTCGGGAATTTGGTCGTCTAAATTGCAGCATACATACATTTCAAGGCCCGCAGTGTTCAACTGTGCTTTGTAAGCTTCGCTCTGAATTGCCGTTAGATGAAGTCGCTGCAGAAGCGACTTCTGTAACCAACTGCATACCAAAGGGGGAGGGGGGGAGAAAACGATGAAGGAGAAAAGACAGTTGCACGAAATTAAAGTCACTATGTAAAGTCACAGCGTTCAGTAAGCTCACAGCCTATCGTGCAGGCCAGAAGTCTTCAAAAAGCGGAGCAGTGCCTTGGGGGCCTTCACCGCCGACGACCGCCGCGGGCAGTGGCCGAGAATAGTCACTTCCGTCAGTGGGCGCAGGTCGAGATGCTCCAGTGCATGGCAGAGAGACTGTCTTTCGGCGCTGTAGGCAGGGCATTCACAAAGAATGTGGGCTATAGCCTCATCACACCCGCAGATGGCACATGCAGGGCTGTCAGCCATACCTATTAAGAAGGAGTAGACACTGCGCTGAACTAACTACGGTTAGTTTATTAAGGATGCCATTGTTTATATGCACGCCAGCATCATCGAAAAGACAGAAAAAAAAAACATTGAGAACAGCAAGGCAAATCGCTCTGAGCAAACAGAATTTCATCAACGGAGAAAGTTTAAGAAGGCGAATATTCGTGCTATTTCTCCGAGATGGCTACAGATGCGGTGCTTATACATGTCGCACCAAGCCTCATAATCTCGGATGCTTCGATGATTTCTCCAGTAAGCTGATCTTTGTTTAGCAACAACTCGGCTGTTTTCATATAAAGGTCGGCAAGAACAGTCGCGGCAGTAAATACCGCCGTTGCGGGCAGCCTTTCATGGCATTGTTGCTGTGCTTCCTAAGACAACGACCGGTTTGGCCGACATAGTAGGCGCCATTAGATAAAGGGATTGAATAGCTAGGATATCTTTTCAATTCGCGTACTTTTTCTCATGCTTTCCCGCGCATACCGGAACAGCTGGACATAGTCCTCAGTCTCACAGGGACTGAAAAAAGGGCCATTTTGGTTGTTCTGCCTATTCTTTTTCAAATTATAGAAGAGAACACGGATATAAGATATTATTGATACATTATTTTCACGCTACTTTGTTCGACTGTTGTGCCAAATTTAAACTTTTTCAACATCTCCTCCGCTACTGATGCTAGCATGTGAAGAACGTATCCTACCGCTAATAAGTCTCTCAACCTGACAGGAAAACTAGACATTCTTATGGATACATGAGTACATTATTTCATGATTTCTTCATGACATTGTTAAAAAAAGACACAACGATGCCCCGTTTTACAAGTTCTAGTGAAAAGAGCTGAACGGAAGTAAAGGCTTCTAACTTCTAGCCTCAAAGGACAAGCATAGATAAACAGCAGTGAAATACAAGGTCGTCAAGAAACGTAACGTGTCATTAACGAACACTTGCTGTGTTAATTCTAATTGCTCTAGAAGTTCGGAGAAAACAGAACAAAGTCCAGTCACTTCTGCAGCAAAACTTGCAGGGTCACATTGGAGTAGAACGAGACAGTCGTCTACAAACTGTCTTCTCCTTTTGGCTTCGTGCCGTTGCGTTTTATCACTAAGAATTATGTCTGACCAACTCTCTCGCCAATTCGTGTTGTACTAATGCTAACGCATTGTGATAGCATATATGATAATTAAGCGCACCCGTACTTTTTTGAAACCGACTTTTGCGAGATGCGGGGCACGGTGACAGTCTCACTTTGGGTGGACACTTCAAATGCGCCGTGAGGGAAGGAATGAAAAAAAGAGTGAAAAAAGGCAAAGGAAAAGAGGTGCCGTATATAGTCAAGGTCCCCCTTTAATTTCGACCGCTTGGGATTTTTTTTACCGTGCACTGACATCGCACAGCACACGGGTGTATTTTGAATTTCGTCTGCATTTAAACATTGATTAAACTTTTACAAGCTACGAGAACTTCCGTGTCGCGCTTTTCCATTTTTCATGCCAACAGGAGCTTTAAAAAAGGAAGAAAAAGAAATCAAAGATACACGTATTCCCTCAGAGCATGCGTTGAAATTTCTTGCAGCGAACTCCAAAGTCATTTTAGTGCCTTGGATATTAAACTATTTTCGCATACACATGGAACAAGGAATTAGTGAGTCTAATGTGTTTCATTATGTGACTGGGCGCAGCTTTAAGCGGAAATCAGTCGCGCGAGGAATAGCTTTCCAGCCCTGGAATTCCGGCCGGGGTGGCAGTGGACGTTATCTGTAAGGATGGCTGGCGAGATTCTTTCGAGGCATCCACATAATTTTAATTCTATAATAATAGCATCACCCATGGTTTGGAAGTGTCCCCCGGCTCGCGGATACAATGTCTCCAGCCTCCGTGAACTTCCACCGTTTCTTCGTAACAACAAAAAAAGAAGGTTCTCTCATTACAGAACTTGCGTCAGGTTATTAGTTTAATTGGCGGCAGCGAGACAAGACATATGTACATGCTCGGATGGAACGTGCATCGGAATCCCGGGGAAAACTGGGGGGGGGGGGGGGGGGGGGGGGGACGAGGTAGGCCCGCATTTTTCTTTGCCTTCAGTGAATATTTGGCCGATGCGCGTGTGTTGCGCTGTAGGCATAGTCTTCGCGATCGTTGGCATGCTTAATTAGTGGCGCCGTTAATAACGATCCGCCTTTCTTTGTTGCTCGTCTAGCCTTATATATTTGGGTACAGCCAGCCGGCTTCGCCTGGGCGACTCCGGTTTCCATATTCCAAATGAGCTCCTATTACCTGGCGAGTACAGTTTCCGAAGGGCAATTCCGTGACACAGGCCTGGATGGGTTTCATAATCACAAGCTGGCCCACTCTTATCATGCGCGGCGCAGCATCCCGCATTTATTTCCATATTATTTATTTGTACATATTGTATATTACCCCTACGCCTATCCTTTCTCTCTATCGCACCCCCCCCCCCCCCCCCCCCCTTGCTTTACCTCTCCCTGCCTTCTCCCTGTCCTTTTATTCCCGCTAGTCGCAGCTCAGGTGCTTCAGGTTCAGATGGCAGATGCCGCGGCTAGCAACATCTTTTCCTTCCATTGCTATTTTATTAATAGCGACTAACAACACGGAGCATGTCGTCGCTAACAATACTGCGTACTGAAAATAGCACCAGCTCCAGTTCCCTCACGTCATCGCCCTGGACATTTAATGCTATCGCGCATGTTAATTAACTCCCTCGATTGGAGTCACTCGGCAAATATTTACCCTTTTAAACAGCGCAAGCTGTATGCCTGTCTCACATCCATACAAATGGCAAATTGCACTCGGAATGACTGTACACTCTAAAGGCGAATACGCCTGTTTGGGAGTAAAAAGGGGGCAAGTCGTCCTCGAGCGCCCGTACAACAGACTCTCTTTTTTACTCCTTTCTGTTTAGAATGCAGTCGTTGAACGACGTTACAAGCTGTTCCGACCACTGATTTTGGAGAAAAAAAGGGGTACACATTTGCGCCAGTGACTTCGCAAAACGACATCAAATGTGGTATAGTATCCGTACTCATGTCTTATCGACGTATAAGAAGACTTGCAGTAGAACTGAAAATAGTTCAAGAAGAATCGTGAGGCAGTTGACTGATGATATACAAAAAAGCTGCACCATTTTTGAAATTTTAATTTTCCCGCCATTGTGGGCCCTGTCAAACTACACCCGCGCTTGTAAAGACACGTAGAACACCAAGGACGCCTATTAGCGAAAAAAACACACTCGCTGAATGATTTGTTTAATTGTTCCGTAATATCCAGCAATCAAAGTATGGTATGCAGGGGCACCGTTCTCCGTTTGCCGGCACTTGACGCAAGTAGAACAAACAACAAGAGTCCTGCTGTCCTACGAAGGGTCAAAGATTGCCGAGCCATTATGAATAAGTGTCTATCAAGAACTATATATAACGCCTTTTGATCCTGCTGCTGTCTTGTTCAGATACAATTTTTTTTTCGTGAGCTGTAGATATTTTAACTCCTTTCCTGACCCTATCGTGCTCCTCGTATGAAGTAATTTTCATATTTCGCGATTTGTAGCTGACGTGTTTTACTTTGCGTTTCCTTGTTCTTTCACAGTATCTCGTATGCAGCTGACTGTTACGATTTTTGTATTTAAAAAAAATTACGTTCTACCGTAGCCTCATGCGAGGTTGTAGCATGTCAAAATTAAACTAACAATAAATAAACATTTTGGGGCCAGCCGTTTTAATGTTTACATCATACGTACACTGTATATGCGAAGCAATGTGTAACGGAGGCCGCTGCCGAAATGTGCTCGAGTACCCTGGCCACTAGAGCCATATTTGTGTTTTACCAGAATCCTACATGACAAAGTGAAAGAAATGGATCTGCGCGACTGCAGAAGAACGCAAGGTGTTCCCGTGTCACACTGAAAGAATAATATTGCGACGGATTAGAAGAAGACAAACTCTGCAGTGGCGCGGGCAGGAGTGCTCGCGCCAGGCCGTCCGCCATTAAGTTCATTCTGTAACCATCTCTCATCTCATCTCATTCATCAGCTTGCCGTCACGTAACAATATCAATCGAAGCAAATTTATTCTGTACATCCAAGGCATTGTGCTCTCTTTCCTTCCTACATGGTAAAACAGTGCCATTTCAAGATGGCGGCAACGGCCGTTGGAGGATAAGAATACGAGAGGTGATGAAAATAAGTGTACATGCAAAGTGTTTAAAGTACTGTTAAGTGCTGCACGGCCGTTTCCATAAAAATATGCATGGCATAATTCAGTTTCGCAAATGGTTTATCATCACTGCTCGAGCAGTACCTATCGGTCGTAAGTCAGGACATGATGAATAAAGCACGATAAACAACAACCTGGTGGTGCAGGATGCAGCGCGGAGCAGAGTAGTAGTAGTAGTAGTAGTAGTAGTAGTAGTAGTAGCAGTAATAATAATAATAATAATAATAATAATAATAATAATAATAATAATAATAATAATAATAATAATAATAATAATAATAATAATAATAATAATAATAATAATAACAATAATAATAACAACAATAATAATAATAATAATAATAATAATAATAATAACAATAATAATAATAATAATAATAATAATAATAATAATAATAATAATAATAATAATAATAATAATAATAATAATTGGTTTTGGGGGTAAGGAAATGGCGCAATATCCGTCTCATAAATCGTTGGACACCTGAACCGCGCCGTAAGGGAAGGGATAAAGGAGGGAGTGAAAGAAGGAAGGAAGAAGAGGTGCCGTAGTGGAGGGCTCCGGAATAATTGCGACCACCTGGGGATCTTTAACGTGCACTGGAGCCGACCCCCTGGGGATATTTAACGTGCGGAGCAGAGAAAAGTTTGTTTTTTGGACCGACGGTCACGAAGTAGAGGCCTCTTCATATCAGGCAAAACTATCGCGAACATGTAGAACAGCGAGTGAGTTCGGCAACTATGTCCAAGCATCTAGAGGGAGAGAACCGGCTATGGGAAACTAATAATAATAATAATAATAATTGGTTTTGAGGAAAGGAAATGGCGCAGTATCTGTCTCATATATCGTTGGACACCTGAACCGCGCCGTAAGGGAAGGGATAAGGGAGGGAGTGAAAGAAGAAAGGAAGGAAGAGGTGCCGTGGTGGAGGGCTCCGGAATAATTTCGACCACCTGGGGATCTTTAACGTGCACTGACATCGCACAGCACACGGGCGCCTTAGCGTTTTTCCTCCACAAAAACGCAGCCGCCGCGGTCGGGTTCGAACCCGAGAACTCCGGATCAGTAGTCGAGCGCCCTAACTACTGAGCCACCACGGTGGGTCTCAGTCATAGCCGCAATAAATGAAAAATAATCAAATTGATACTATAAATATACGATAACCTAATATATGAGGACGTAACAAAAATTGGAGGACGCTTAAGCTTTGCCTTCAAGAGTTGAACGTGACAGCGTATTGCAGCGCTTCCAGGGAGACCATGGAACGCCATCGCCCGTACGGCGTGACGCCTTGCCCGTTCGAAACACCTTTGAACGCATTTTAATTTTCAATTGTTTCAATTAATTATTTAGATAATTACACTCCCTAAATTTTCTTAATCACCATCATCAAGCATTGGCTTTTTCATTCTGAGCATTTTCACACCTTTGAACCCATTTTTTTCAGTTTTTTATTTTAATTCATTTCATTGATCAAATAATGAATTCATTACGATGATTTCATTAAGTCGTCATTGCCTATCGCACAGCAGTCAATCATCAATCACTATAACCACAAATTATCATGATATGATCTTCAGCAGCCCCCGATTATTTCCGACACGTGGGGCCGACTACGCCGACGGCTTTTCGACCGAACGAGCTGTATACGCTGTCGCGTAATAAGGCCATAGCCACAGATGAATGAAAATAATACTCAAATTCAAAAATAATACGTAAACAATGAACAAGAACATTAGGAATTAATAGTAAGGTCATAATCACAGTGAAACGAAGATAATGCGCGAAGTTTGTGCGGTCTCTTAGAGATCGACAATCAGCCCTAACCTGCTTTTGTCGCGGGCAGCTGGCTATCCCAGCAGTTCAAGGTTGTTTTAACGTTCAACCCCCATGGAAACACGGCTTTTAAGGCCGAATGTTGAACGTCCATTATATGTAGTGCCTAAGGCCACCATATCATGGAATACTGCGCTGTTATGTTGGTAGTCAGAGCAATCACGCACAACTTCCTAACGTGCAGAGCCGACAAAACGAAATATGACCATGCCCTATTGGCGCTACCATGTTGAAGAGAGCAATGAAAGACACACGTGTTCACTACGTAGCTAGGTGTTGAGATTGTAAATATATCTTTGTTGTCAGATTGCGCTGTGTAAGGACACTTTAAACAGACTTGCAATCCTCAATGAGCACAATATGCGTACAGAAATACTGCGACGCCGATGCATGGTCTTTCTTTTATTGACTATGCATTAGCGGGTTCATGGTCTCATAGCCGTGCGCCTAGCTAAGTAAAACTTCATTCGAGTGGCGCAGATTCTTCCGATGGCAAAATCATTCAGTTCGAAACGTCCTTCTGCTTAAACCGTTCGTCGCTTCGAGGTGCCTCAGCTGATACATGTAGCACCTTCGCTTTCATCGTAATACCTGTTATTGCGAATTCTTGCCTCCTGCTAACTATTCTGTTACGACTTTTTACTGCATCCGGACGGTAGTACACTCACCCGAAAGCTTGTCGACAGTGGTGCGAGTGGGCGCATTTCAACAACGGCAGCACAGCGTGTCGCACGTGCATTGCTCCACGATTAACACGTTTGTGAACCGAATATATAAAGGAGCTATTGCGAAGGCAGAGAAAAGCGAATGAAATTATAAATTAAATATCGGGACTTTCGTTAAATACTAAGCGCCAAATGCCGAAAGCCAGAGCAAGTAACGCCCATGAACGTTTTACTTGGGGGTAATTACCTATGCTTTACTCTCCTTCTGCTGCAAGTGCTGAACGTGTCTCTAATTTCTCACTATACCATTTTCACGTACGGGCTCATGCGGAGTGTTTTGTAAGGCGAGAATTGTTATCTGTAATGTCTGGTCACGTGGGTAATTGCTTTGTACACCAAAATTTCTGCCTCAGTAATGTGCTCGTGCCGAGGATCTCGTGAAGCCGTTCAGAGCACGATGATGCACACGGAAAGAGCATTGTTTTGAGGTTCTTGAAGTGTTTAATTATCGTGTTTGGATGGTATAGTTCGCGTCTTTCCTGCACTCGATGTTCATGAAAAGACAAATTTGTCCTCACTTGGTGCTCACGAAGCTCTGTAAGAAAGCTATGCAGAACGCTAGATCGCATCTTCCTCTTTCTCTCTACACTACACGCACTCTCACTCAGTCGTATGTATGTGTTTAAAAGCTCAGTTTTCGGTATCTACGTAACCTATTATTTCGAGTTCAGTTTTTAAGCAACAAGGTAATGATAAATTGACTTTCTTTTCTTTGCTGAATGAGCGTGATGACACCGTGCAGCTTGTCACGGAGATCATGCAATAAGAAACCTCGGCGGACTTTTTTCAAGCGCTTGCGCTCTCTGCCCGATCTGTCGGCGCGCCGAGCGAGATAGGCCAGTCAGAACAAACAGGATTTATTTGCCTTTCCGTGGACAGAGCGATCGCGTCGGAAATATGATGGGTCTTGGTTCGATTCCAGCGCTGCGAACCCACTTGACTGAAATCCGTGTCATACAGGCTCCAGCGCCACTTGTCTCGATCCCTTTAGATCCGGTGCCCAGCGTTCACGTGGAAACAATCCTCTAGCTGCGCGGCTGGTGCTCGCGTGTGATTCATGATGCGGTTTCCGGCTCCGTGTGGTTTGAGTTTCGGCATTCAGGGAGAGAAAAACACGGAGCAGGAGCAACAGCAGCAGCAGCAGGAGCAGCAGCAGCAGCAGCAGGGAACACACAACGCAGTGTTGCCAGACTCGCGCGAACCTATCAGCAAACATAAATCTCCACGGAAGTGTGGCGCTGCCCTTGAGCGATGTTTTCGCTACAGCTTCTTGGGTCTGTTTGCTTAGCCGCTTGCTTTCTCGTCGGCTCGAAGTTGTTGGAAACCAGGAGAGGCGAGGACGGCCTATTGTCCCGGAGCCTGGATGGCACACACGAACACACACCGCGTGGATTTGAACTCGTTGGTTTCCTGCTGCTGTGCATGGTGCCATGTAGATTGGTTTCGTTTTTATTTTTGGCCGTAAAAAAAGTACTGCCGGTCGCAAGAATGAAATAACAACCAGAAAGAGAGAAACCAGAGAGAGAGGAAAGAGAAAGAAAAACTGAGAGGCGTAGAAACACAAAGAATAAAAGAGAGAGATAGAGAAAGAAAGAAGGAAGGAAGGGAAGGTAGGAAGGAAGAAAGAAAGAAAGAAAGAAAGAAAGAAAGAAAGAAAGAAAGAAAGGAAAAAGAAAAAGAAGAAAGGAACGTGTGCAGGTAGTGGTGTTTTATTTGTTTCACCTTCTGCTTTTAGGGCCGATGTAATCTTTCATGTATTCTTTTTTCCGAACATGTCTTGCTTCCAGCTTAGCGCTGACTTCCTGCTTTACCGGATAGTTTCAAGAAAAAGAAAGGAAATCTTGAAAAAAACAACTCCAATTGAATCATGTTTTCTTTCCTCCAGGCCCATGCGTGCGAAACTTGAAGTGTCTGAGTCGAGTCATTAACAAAGGGGCAGTTGAAACGAGCGAAAACAAACGGAAAGAAAAAAACGTAGCACATTGTCGAGACTGCCGGCGCTATAACGCCTTTGAATACACTTCCATTGCTTTGTAATCTTTCTCCCAATCGAAGCGCACTTCAATCTTTTACTTCTGATCGAATTTTGGCGGAGAAATATTTTTCTCGTTCGAAGCGAGCGTACAGCTCAAAAGTCGCACGTGACAGATTCCCGAGGCAGCCTTTGAGAAAGATCGCACCGCCGGCAGCTCGAGTGCCGAGACCCGACGCTGAGTGACTGTGGAGCGCGGAACGCTAGTTCCTCACGCGAAGCACGCACAAAATCGGAAAGAGTTGGAAGCATAGCTGGGAAATCGACCGACTGTACGTCGAGAGATACACTTGAGGCATGCCCGCGAGGTGAGGGCGCACTTCTGACAGCCGCCGGTTGTTGAAGTAAAAAATAACACCTCGAATGTAGAGACTCCGAGAGCTTCTCCCCCGTAGCACTGTAGTATTCATAGTGTCTAGTTCCTGGGAAGATTGATGATGTTTTATTGTCTTAAAAAGAAATAGCGGGTTTTGGTTGCTGGCTGGGTGCAGAAGAAGGGAGGGTATGAAATTGTTGCTTCTGTGAAAGGCCGAGGAATATAAGTAAAAAAAAGAAAAGACTTGCTTTTTGTGAAATCAGAACGGAGTTTGGGAATGCAAGGTTGACTTAGACGTGTCGTTCGTGTCAAAGGTTTCTGTAGAAGATTTGGGAGTATACTTGGCCAGTTACGACCGCTATGTTTTGACGTAATTTATGCCTACTCTTTTTTTATTACTTTAATGCGAACGTATGACGTATGTTTGTACTGCTTGCGTGTTCTCCACGGGTGCCTGTTGAATACGGGTTCTTTCTCTAAACAAGTGGCACTCGTGGAGAACCTGCAGGCGACGGCTTTAGTTATTGTCGACATGAATAAGTCTTCCTTCTTAATGGCCAGGAATGCAAATTCTTATGCTTGTCAGTGAGGCCTCTCTTCCTGAACACGTCCCCAGCACGCGCCGTACGTCTGAACGTCATCCACCCTTTGATGATTCTTTGTTATCTTTCCTGACCTTAAGCCACACTGAGTTATACGTATCGAATAGCATAAAAGGGATCTAGCAAAGAAAATTTTCTACTGAGTCGATAATCATTAATGCAATAGTACATGTAACAGGGACGTATCCAAGGGGGAGGCCCGAGGCTCTCCCCCCCTCCCCCCGGCCTTCGCCCTATACAATTTCCTCGTGCTCCTCCGCAAAAAAAAAAAAAAAAATTCTGGTTGCGTGCTTGACGTGTAATATTACTTACCTCGAAAAACATTGGTGAGTAGAACAAATATGCCACTAACTGCTGTAAATTAAGTTGTCTGCGCTAGTTAAAAGCAACCAAGTGCATGAATGCTTGGCTTACATAGAGCTTGCAACTTGCCAAGTAAGTTGTGGAAAGTTGTGGGGAGTATTTGTGAGTTATATGTCCTTGACTAATTCTTCACCTATAAACCTGGGCTTACAACATTCATAGGCAGTGGCTCCGACCCACTGCCTTCTATCTGTGTAGCGATGCTCATGAGCATGATGGTGGTCATGAATTCTGATGGAGCACCAGGCCAGGGGAAGGCTTGTATCCCTTCTATCAAAGCTGAGTGCCCGGCGGCACTGAGTATCGAACACCGCACCTCCATCATGCGAGGCGGATGCTCAAACCATGCACTAGGCCACCGCTTAGGTAGCAGTGCTCATAACAACTCGGACACCGTCTGGCCGATTTTACATAGGATTTGGGAGGCATAGAATGGAGAGATGTTGTAGGAGGGACGCGCGTGAAGAGGAAGACGAAGACGTTGTTCGATCGCCTGTCGCCTCCGCTCTGTTTATTTAGCTAATTTTTCCTAATTTACCTAGTTTTATTTGAATATTTGAGGACGGCAGCATCTTCAAAGTGGTACTGTCCCTACGGGAAGAGTACGGCTGCTCCGGCGCCGGCAAGCCTAAAGGGACCACGCCATTCAAAGGAGGCTGGCTCGGAAGAGGCGGCCATGGCTTCCCAGGCTGTGGAGCGACCAGAACATGGACACGACCACCCGTCCAGCGAGACCTCATCGCTTAGTGGGGCTGAGTCAACGGTCGTGGACGGTGACGAGTCAGTGGCCGATATGGCTGACGTGGACAACGAGGGCTTCAAGTTGGTGAGTCATCGAAAGCAACGAACGGTAGGGATCCCGGTAGTGGTTGAGCCCACAGAAAAGGGGGTTGATTTAAGAGAGAAGAATCCCATCTTACTTTTCGCGGCCATTCAATCACTGCTGGGATCAGCTCCGATTCGAAGTCGGTTCACCATGCACGGGGCTCTTCAGCTGGATGTCTCGACGGAAGAGCAGGTTGACAAGCTCCTGCAGAGCTCTCAGATTTTTGGCATCAGAGTTAACGTGCGGTTGCCCCATTTCCACATGAAGAACACCTGTGTTATTAAGGGTGTACCAAAGTGGTATTCAGAACGCGACCTACTTGATTATCTGAAACCACAAGGTGTGCTGCACGTGAAACGACTTGTGCGTCGTGTGGAGTCTCCAGGAAAAGAATGGCTGCGAAACCTACCAACTCTATCGTGTTGACATTCGCTCCAAACTCAGAGTGCCCCGAAAAAATTGATCTGGGATTCTCAAAACACGCAGTTGCAGATTTCATTGAAGCTCCTCCACGGGGTTTAGGTGCCAACGGTTTGGGCACGTGGCCAAAGTTTGCAAAAAGGATCGGCGCTGTAAGCGGTGCGGAGGCGACCACGACTTTAAAACCTGCAGGGCAGATTTTGCTAGCGCCAATTGCGGTGGCGATCATCCAGCGAGTTTCGGAGGCTTCCCCTTCCGTGTGAGCGCTCTGCACCGTCGGATGTCCTTTATTGCTGGTCCAAAAACCCCACCGACTGAGACGCCTGTCCCAGGATTAGACGAGTTCCCAGTATTGGAGTCTGATGTTGTTGCGTTGCCCAACAATGTCCCTAAGAGGCCTGAGTCCAGCAAGACGCCAAGGCCCAGTGCGCGCGAGTCGACTTTTCGACCTCCAGCAAAAAGTGTCCATGTTCCTGAGCGGCCGGATCACAGCCAGACTCCACGGCAAGGGGGACCCTCATATGCACAAGTGACAAAAAAACCAGCTACTGCGGCCAAGAGTGTGTCCCCGTCGGCATCTTTTGTCGATGTTGTAAGTGAGTGCGTTGCGCAAAACAAGGAGTTCAAAAATCAAGGTATGCCTGACCATCTTCATGTTTTGTTTGGGGTCCTGCGTTCACATGTTCCAGCGATGGCGCCTGGTAACCTGAAGAACTTCCTACAGCTGGTGCTTTCTTTTGAGTCCCTAATTTCCACCTTCGCAGCAAACTTCCTTGCGAACTAAAATGGATGGGGCTAAACCTCGTGGCTCTCATATGCACCGAAAAGTGCCGTTTATATTGCAGTGGAACTGCGCTGGGATTTTAAGTCGGTTAGCTGAACTCAAACTATTCTTGAAAGAGACTTGTGTTCCAGTATTGGCCCTGTCAGAAGCTGGCCTGCCAAGCGGGAGACGTTTGACTGGATATGTCGCCCATAAAAACTGCAGCATAAAGTCATTTCCTGCAGGAAGTGCTGCGCTTTACATAAGAAGAGAAATTCCACATGTTTCTCTAAGCGTTGCCGATCTTTGCACGGATAACTTTGAGGTAGCGGCTGTGAGAATACAGCTCGGCTCTCGAACCCTTTCTATTGCAGCCGTGTACGTGTCTCCGCGGAAGAAGGTAGCATTAGATTTGTTTCTACAGCAGCTCTGCGACCGCTGCCCAGCACCTAGAATAATCTGCGGTGGTTTCAATGCCCATCATGCCGTTTGGGGTGACAGGAACACGGATTCCCGAGGACGCAAACTTGTAGAGGTTATTGACAGTTTGGACCTGTGTGTTGCCAATGACTGAAGCCCCACTTTTTTCCGGCCTCCAGCCTCAGCGACAGCTATAGACCTGACTCTGCATTCACCTGACGTCCGCGTGAGTTGGTCAACAGCGCCTGACTGCATGGGAAGTGATCACTATCCGATTTTTGTGTTTGCTGCTGACTTTCGTATGCATGGTCCTAAAATTAGCAACGTGGTCAACTGGGACAAGTACAGAAAGCACCTAGAACGTGTTTCTGGTGATGTTGTTGACAAAATGATTTCTATAGTAAGCTTGCAGCAACTACGGCGGTCAAGTTACCTGATCATTTTCCGGCCCCGGATTTAAAACTCAGGAACCTTTGCGCAGCGAGAAGGGC
This sequence comes from Amblyomma americanum, assembly GCA_030143305.2. Classification (NCBI taxonomy): domain Eukaryota; kingdom Metazoa; phylum Arthropoda; class Arachnida; order Ixodida; family Ixodidae; genus Amblyomma; species Amblyomma americanum. Next base: position 20,873 of record JARKHS020034945.1, on the reverse strand, counting down.
GGAGCGCCAACTCGTGCGGAAGAAGGACGACAGGTAAATGAAGACGGCATTCAATAGGCTGAATTCTGCTATTAGACGGCACACGAACAAGCTGCACAGGTCGCAATGGGCCTCATTATGTGCTAGTTTGACTGTGTTCTCACCGATAACGAGAATATGGCGAGTTATTGTCAGCCTTGCAGGAGAATCTCGCCCTTCGAAGCCTTTTGAAGCTCTTGCAATGCGCAAGGAAAAACCTATTGCGTGCTTGGCAGAGGAATTTGCAGACGCACTCGTACGCGCTGATTCTGGAATAGATATATATTCACCACCTGCTTCCTCCAGGTCTATCATGGACGTCCCGTTCACGCTTCGTGAGCTTCAGACTGCGCTCAGTGGCCTGCGGCGGCGGTGTTCACCAGGTCCCGACGGCATCACCAATCAAATGCTGAATAATCTGCCCTTGCAACTCAGAAAGGAGCTCCTCAACTTCATCAATCGAGTTTGGGAGACTGGCGATGTTCCTCCGTCATGGAAGGTGGCACATGTAGTTCCGGTACTGAAGCCTGGCAAAGACATGACAGACCTTGCCTCGTATCGCCCTGTGTCATTGACCTCCTGTGTAGCTAAGTTGATAGAGAAGCTGGTAAATGAACGCTTATCATGGTGGCTTGAGGACAGCAAGGCACTGCCATCATGTATGACAGGATTCCGCCGAGGTCTTAGTGCCCAAGATAGCGTCTTAGACTTGATCAGTCACATTGAACACCAGAGAGCTTTCGGCCTTTCCACCTTAGCCATTTTTCTTGATGTTGCGAAAGCTTACGACAGCGTGCTTCAGAGCTCAATTCTAAACAGTTTGCAAGGCATGGGCATACAGGGCTATATGTTAAGATTCATTTACAAGTTTATAAGTGATCGCGCGGTTCGTGTACGGTTGGGGAGTACGTTAAGCACCGAAAGGGTTCTATCACGAGGTGTGCCTCAAGGGAGTGTTCTTTACCCCACGCTCTTTAACGCCGTAATGGCTGGCCTACCTGATTCGTTGAAAAAAAGTTGCAGGCAAGTGCGTATGTCAATTTATGCTGACGACATCGGTATTTGGATTACTGGCTACCAACACAAGCGATTAGCCTTGATAGCTCGACAGGCTATACTTTCTGCACAAGCTTACCTTCAAGGTGTGGGGTTGTCTTTGTCAGTGGACAAATCCGGCTTTATTCTGTTTCCAGGTGTAGGAAGACGTCAAGCGCGGTTGAAGATAGACCTCAGTCACTCTTGCATCCGTCAATTCAACCACGCGCGTTTCCTGGGCGTCATTATTGACTCCCGTCTACAGTGGCGAAAAGCTGTAGACGCGATTGTTTCATCTATATCTTCTCGTCTCAATGTGATCCGTAGAATTGCACGTGAGCAATGGGGAAACCATCCTTCTTCAATGGTCCAACTTCATGAAGCGCTGGTGGTCAGCCGGATAATGCATCAATTACCTTTAACTTCCCCCTCGGCATCACAACTTGAGCGTCTCGAAGTTGTCCACAGAAAGGACCTAAGAAGAGCCATTGGAGTACCCCAGGCGGCTGCGAATAAGGCAGTACTTCATGAGGAGGAGGAGGAGGAACAACTTTATTTACGTCATGGCCTAATGGCATCATGACCTAATGGCGCCGTGACGGGGGCCCAGGCGGCAACTCAGCGGAGGATCTGAGGCCTTTGTCGCTCAAGAGCCGCCGAGACCTGCTGGACGGCCCAGGTTTGCACGTCACGGTCAGAGCATTCCGCCGCAGCCGCGAGTCGCGGCGGAATCGTTATGCTTTTAGAAGCCTCGTCGGGGAATTTTGTTCAGTCCCATAGGATGTGCGTCAGAGTTGCCCTCTCCCGCTGGCACACGCGACACACATCACTTTCATATAAGTTTTGGTATAGATGAGTCATTAACACCGGGGTTGGTAAAGAACCAGTTTGTAGTTGTCTAAACAGCGCCGCCTCCGCTCGGCTCAGTCCCGGGTGTGGGGGTGGGAAAGTCCTTCGAGCGAGGCGGTAAAACTGCGTAAGTTCATTGAATGTTGTCATGTGTTCTTTGGCACTAATGCATCTTGACCGCTTAGGAGAGACGGTAGCTGGGCGATCCCTTCTCCAGCGGCTCTGCAAGAGATATGATTCGAAGGCTTACTTGGGACTCAATACTCTTGGTTTTTAGGCATTAATGTCCGAAGGCAAAGGAAACGGTTGAAACCCCCCTGGTCTTTTCCGACCCTCGAATGTAAGGTCACAATTCCCCATGTGAGCGCAAAGCGCAGCTCTCCTTTGGCAGCAACGCGTTCGCTTGTACTGGAATGCTTGGAAACAGAGTATGCCTGCCATCTTCAAATTTTCACGGATGGTTCTAGTGATAAGGTCAAACAAGCTAGCGCAGCAGCTTTTTACATTCCTTCTTTGGACTGTAAGTGGTCCGTACGCTGTACTGCTGTCGTATCCTCCACAACGGCTGAAAGTGTTGCTATTGAGGCGGCTTTACAGAAGTTAGGGTCTCGTCCGGCTCAACCTGTTGTCATCCTAACTGATTCAAAATCTGCCCTTCAGAGATTAGAACGCGGATTCCCTACTGACGCCTTGTATCTAAGCTCTCTGCGCTTGGTGCAGATTCTGCACAGCAGAGGCTTTACTCTACATTTCCGGTGGGTGCCCTCTCACATAGGAATCAACGATAATGAGGTGGCAGACAGTCTCGCCCATAAAGCTCTCTCAAGGATTCCATCAAAAAAAGTACCTCAAGATGGGAAAATTCTCTGCAGGAAAACGGTGCTCGATCGCTTCAGTACCCTGTGGAGTGCTTCCCACAAGCCATGTGTGACCAAGGGACTGAGAAGATCTCAGGCGACCCTTCTACATCGAATTCGCACGGCCTCTGCTCGCACTCCTGCATGGATGCATAAGACCGGCATAGCATCGTCTCCGCTCTGCTCTTTATGTGGTGTGTGCGGGGATATCGAACATTATATTTTTTACTGCCCAGAGTACAAAGCGGAAAGGCATGTGATGTTCGCTTCCTTCAAGAAGACAGGAACCCGTCACAGCACAGTGCAGGACATTGTCTACCCGAGTGGAAACCAGACATGCAGAAGGGAGGCTGCACGCTTTCTTTTAACATTTCTGCAGGACACGGATCTTGTTTCTAAATGGTGACAGCAGGAACGGACTATGGCCTACTGTGATTGAATGTGTGCGTAGATGGTGTCTTCCGGAGTGGAATACTTTATACTGTGAGTGAATGTGTGTATGGAGTGCGACACTACAATGGCCTATGTTCTACTGTGACTGAATATGTGCATAGATGGTGACTTCTGGAGTGGACTGTGATGTGAACTGTGTGGATTGATTGTGTGCATAGAGGGTGACTGCGGGAGAGAATTTGTGCTATTATAAGAGACTGTGCGCTTAGCGGGGTAGATGCGGCATTGTTAATATCGAAGGGACGCTGCGGTGGAGCAATTGCCGGCAGATAAAGCAAGGCTAACCCCACCTGTAGCATTCAACACCTCAACCTCAACCTAGGAGGGACGCGAACTGGGTGACTGCGGGGTGACGTGAGGCCTCTCAAAGGTCCAGCTGTTTATAAGAACTTTCGCTGTAAAATTAATAATAATAATAATAATAATAATAATAATAATAATAATAATAATAATAATAATAATAATAATAATAATAATAATAATAATAATAATAATAATAATAATAATAATTTAATACTACTACTAATACTACTACTACTAATAATAATAATAATAATTGGTTTTTTTGGCGAAAGGAAATGGCGCAGTATCTGTCTCATATATCGTTGGACACCTGAACCGCGTCGTAAGGGAAGGGATAAAGGAGGGAGTGAAAGAAGAAAGGAAGAAAAAGGTGCCGTAGTGGAGGGCTCCGGAATAATTTCGACCACCTGGGGATCTTTAACGTGCACTGGCATCGCACAGCACACTAGCGCCTTAGCGTTTTGCCTCCATAAAAACGCATAAAAATTTCCGGACGGTTACCCTTACCGTACTATGAATGCGGAAGTATAGAGCATTAGTGACTTGCCGGTACTCACCTATGGGGCGGAAACGTGGAGGCTAACGAACTTGAAATTAAGTAGAGGACAGCGTAGCGACGTATGAGGGGAAAATTGGAGAGCAGAATGGGCCAGAGAAGAAACGCGGGTTAATGACATCCTAGGTGAAATAAATAAGAAGAAATGGGCTTGGGCGAGGCATGTTATGTTCGGCAGCCTAACAGATGGGCCCCTATAGGGTAACGGAATGAGTCCAAGGATAAGGAAAGCGCAGCAGGGGGCGTCAGAGGGTCAGGTGGGCGGATGAGATAAGAAAGTTCGCCGGGATAAGGTAGCCGCGGCTGGCACAGGACAAGCTTAACTGAAAGGTTATGGGAGAGGCCTTTGTCCTGATAGTTAGGCTGTTGCTACTGCTGCTGATGACGACGAACGCAGATCTCAGCGACGGCTGGTGGGGTGCGAATTGCTGATGCCAGTTGGAGCGTTTAGTAACTGCTGGGTAAGGATGTGGGATGTCTCTCGCGTTTATGTAGTCACATTTGCAAATGCGGGACAGGCAATCTTTAACGATTGCTTTTTTTCTGACGGAGTTCAGTGTTGGAGTAGCCGGGTGCAGTAAGCACTGAGGGGGTTTGGCGTGTGCGGTCGACGCAGACGATGACAAGATCTCACGGACTGACGTTTATACAGCTGTGGCTGCCAAAAGAAGCAGTCTTGCTTTTGTGTTGTGAGATACCGACGGCAAGTTCTTTTCATTTAGTATGCAACTTCCTGCTACTTGGGCGAAGGTTTAAAACTCTCTGAAAGCGAGCATTTGCACTTTTACTGTGTCTCGCACGCTGTGTATGATTTACTCTGACTAAAGCATGACGCAGGTTTCCCGAAGTGTGCAAAATAAACGCTCCTAAAGAAACGACAAAAATTTTTCAGTGCAAAACCTAAGTGTTGGCTGCACGCTTGGCTTGACAGCAGTATCTTTTTCTTTCGAAAGTAGAGAGGGGGATTGTAGCGTCATAGCGACATAATGCGAACACACATTACTTTTTGAAGTGGCCTTATTACCGCCATGTGGAATTTGTGATGTTTTTCACTTTTTTTTTAATTAGTCGTCCTTTTTGTCTCACTAAGTGTCAAGCGTGTGTTCTTTACAGCTAAGCTATGTCCTGCAGACGTGTATGTATCACGAACAGAAAATGTTAAAAGTTTCCGCATGTTTTCCACGAAAAATGAACCCGCGCGTGAACGTTATTGACTTGCATTTGACCAACGCTTCTCTTGGAATTGGAACTTTTCGCGCTCTAAATATTTATTCTGGAGAAGTGCGTTCGTGGGAACCTATCATCAGCAGATCATCACCTATCAGCAGAACTTATCAGCAAACGTTTAGTAACTGAGCGTAAAGAACACTCGGGCTATACGTCAAATCATAGGCGGTATAAAATAATACTCGGCGCATCCTCAAATCCGAAGGAATGCTTTCCGCGCGTGGTGCTTTGCTGCCCGCGTTTGTTTCGGAGAGCGCACTGTCAGCACCTCGTGCAGGGATCAGCGGCAGCACGGGACCACTCGAGGCCAACGTTTACGGGTGGCTGAGCCCTCCTCCGTAGGGCCCGACTCCCGCTGCCCCACGGGTCGATAAGCTCGCTGACTGCGTGACGCGGTGCAGGCCGGCTGTGCTTGCTTTGTCATCCGTCAGGAATGTTAATTACTGTGCCCGTCTGCTGGGCGCGGCTCCTGCCGAAGTTTGCAGTCGCTTCGCGCCCGGCACCGCCGCCCTGTCTCCCTCAACAACCTTTCTTGCTTTCAATGGTTGTTTTGGTCGCGCCTCCTCTTAATTGTTTTTTTTTTCTCCTCTTTCTTGCTGCCTTTCGGAGAGTTCGTGATTACCTGGCGCTTCAAATATATAACATCGGTGGCAGGGGCTCTAAATATGGGATGAGCACACGAACAGGAACCACTATATTGTTTAACCGACGTTAGCGGATGATGAGCCTTGTTGGTGGCCTCTAGAAAGTCCATAAAAGAGACACCAACATTCACAGGCCAATTTTAAATTTTTTTTCTTCACGTGTCACGGATCAAGTGCGTGATAACAAGAGGTCTAACCTTCGTCAGTATCTGCGAAAGTATGTACGCAATTCACAATAATGGGCACACAGTCATGCGTTTTTGTGTTATTGTATACCTACGAGCAAAAGAATGTTTCCGCTCTCCTACTTACATCTGTATTTGCACGGCGCACCAGGGTGGCACTATATGGGCTAATTTCAAAGTCACCGTCATTGCAAACAGTGTATCTCCTTAGAAGCATTCCTAGATGACATGGAAATGCAATTCAAAGTGAGAGGCGGACTTCCCTTAATCCAAGATGGAAATAGCGTGTCGCGGTGACGTCAGCTCGGGCCGGGTCATGTTTGCAAAAGCAAAGCCGTCTGCAACCGACTCTTTAACTCATTAAATTAAGGGCCACTGAGCACGAATTTAAGTACGCCTGCATCGTTAGATTACCGTGTTCAAAGACAAAGATGGTACTTTGACTGAAAGTTGAGCTTTTGTGACCTAGAAAAGCCCAGAAATCGAGATACAGGTGTCGCCATCACCGGCCGATTTCGCAACTAAACTGCGTGCGTAACGCGAATCCCGGAGGCCAGGCTCCACCGCCTTTCACGTCAAAACGGTGATAACTGAGTCCTTCTACAAGCGTAAACATAGAAAGAGCCACAGACGCACTTTTGCGATGCAGGGGCAGAAAGAAGCAACGTTTTGGCTACTCTTAGTGAGAGGGGCGCGAGAGTTATAGCGGTACTAAATTACCGATCATGTCGTCGCCTTACCGACAGGAGCGCCCTCTGAATCGCTGATAAAGTATGGTACAGGCAGATAAACCTTATACATGAATGAAGTATAGGACATGGACGAACCATCGCCTGCAAGAAAACAAAGAAGGTAATTCCCAAGTACTGGACGAAGCGCTGTATACGAGAGATGAATTCGCGACCACGGTGACATTCCCTGATCACATTACTCAAAGTGCCCGGGAAATTTAACATTTTTACTTTACCACAATTTACTGTGTTGTTTCAGTCCCTTTTTGCTTTTAATGCTCTTCGACTCCATAAAAAAATAATCTCGGGAGCATATAGGTTTCTGTGATAACATTACGAAATGAGGCGGTGCACGGGCTGAGCGTAAGAACTAGCAGCGCCCACATCACTCGACATATGTCCGAAAAAATATAATAAAAAACTACACCAATTGCAGGGTCGCTTTTGTAACTTCGAAGCTGTTTCTTCGCGTCACCGTACCAAGCGTGTCCGTTTAATCTCGCAGAAGCATGCACGCAGGAACCCGCTTGTAAAAGTTCCGCTCGAGCGCTATACGAAAACTAAATTGAATTCCCGCGCTGTTCCGGTTTGATATACTTACTCAAGTAAAAGTAAACAAACATAAACTCCTCTTCCGGGGCAGTTAAATTATATAACATTTTTTGGCCTAGTTGTTATGAAAAAGAAACACCGCAAAACCATTTCTCATTTGAACCGCCGTCCATCTAGACAAATCTTCCTGCAAGTTTATCCAGTTCAGTCCTTCGCGAATTGCGGCGTTACGGTGTTTACAAACATGTATAGATTAAATTGCTTACGAGGAGACAACCGTCAAAAATTTTTCAGCCGTTGCTGCAAAATAACGCATGGGTTGGAAACACAGGCAGATGTTTTCAACATAAATTAAGATTTCGACTTGTATCTTCTGATGGAGCAGGGCTGCCTTAGCTATCCGTGTTAAGGTTACCCCAGCATTGAATAACTGTATGTTGTGCTCGCAAGTACAGTATTTTTGGGAAGTGTTTATCAGGCGTGTATCGAATTCACAGTTGTAAAGCTCAATGTAAGGCTCTTAAATACTTGGCTGCAGTTAAAAAATATAAAAAGTTACAAGCAGATCGCATAATGCAAAAGTATAGAACGGGCAAAATAGGAGCTGCCGAAGGATTGAGAAGACACTGGAAGATTTAAAGCTGCAATAATTCGATGTGTAAGGCATCTGTGGAACAGGACGCTTTTCTGCCGGATGCGCGCCACTTAGTTGAAAATCGAAATTTCACGAGCGGTCACCTTTTATCACGCGTGGTCTCTCGGCTTGCGCGATTAAAGCCACGGAGTAATATTGGAGCGGCAGTGTACGGAATATGCAGCGGAAACTAAAACGAAGCTAAAAAAAAGAAAAGGGAGTTGCATCATGTGCCGATTGCTTATAGGGAAGGTGGCGTTCGGCTGCTGGGCACCAGTTCTCAGGCGCGATGCACTCCGCGGGAACTTCGAGGCAGAGGCTAACTTTCCCAGGCGGTGCACACCTGGAATGTCGAGCTCTAGGCAGAGGGATCGCCAGGTCTTATTAGATTAAACGGCTGAGTGGACTCGTGGCAGCGGGGATAAAATCCGCAACTTTTCGAAATGAATGAATGAATGAATGAACTGATCGATCGATCGAGCGATCAATCAATCAATCAATCAATCAATCAATCAATCAATCAATCAATCAATCAATCAATCAATCAATCAATCAATCAATCAATCAAATCGGTTGGTCGGTCAGTCAGCCAGTAAAAGGAACAAAGCACGGCAAAGTGCGAGATAAACGGTGCTCACCGGACATAGGCCTCGACGTCGACAGCTTATAGTGTTGTGTTCAGTGAATACTGTTTTTCTCGTACGTTGCGTTTTGTCTCTAGTTGTCGTGTCGCAGGCATTCCACAAGAATCAACGAATTAGACTTTTGTTTTTTTTATTTATGCTGTTGGAGAGCTGTTTTTCTGTCCACTGAACGCAGCGCTGGCTGCAGAGTAAGATTAATTAATGGCACAACAAAGTCATCAAATGCCCTTGTTTTGAACGGAATACGAAATGCGCGGTGAAGGTGATTCGGTTCCGGAAAGGCACTGCGGAAACAGATGCACTTACAAGAAAACGCGAGAGTTGCCAGCAGATCAACTTTGAACTGCCTTCCTGCTTGAACTTCCGTTGCGTACCTTATGCATATATAATATATATATATATATATATATATATATATATATATGCCAGCAGATCAACTTTGAACTGCCTTCCTGCTTGAACTGCCTGCCTGCTTGAACTTCCGTTGCGTACCTTATGCATATATATATATATATATATATATATATATATATATATATATATATATATATATATATATATATATATATATATATATATATATATATATTAAGGAATGTGAATGTTTGTTAATTTGTCAATGGCTAACTTCCACGGTGCTGGATTTTTTGGCTGTGGCAAAGTATTAAGCTTGTGACCATGCAAGTGGCGACAGCGTAGTAGACTTCTCATATGCAACGGCTTCTGGACATAGACATACGCAGCAGGCATTACAGAAACGACCACTTTATGGGTTATAGACGTTATTGGCACAAGCTAGCCCAGGAAAGACCGAAGGCGCAAGAGCTGACGGCAGTAATCGTTTCTTCAATCCCCGTTTAGGTTTTGTAATATATAATGCAAGTATTGTTCGTAAAGTGTCAAAAATGGCCTCTGCGCTTATTGCATGGAATATCAAATACTGTACAAAGTGTGTGCTGCAAAAACAATTCACATTAAACTTACATTACGTCAAGTGCCTCTGCACACATATGAATGCCACCTCGGTCAGCTGTAGCACGCAAGACATCGACAGGTCCACCATATGTGTCTGCTTCAGGAGATGTGATAGATCGTGACCAGATCCCGAGCGAACCCGTTATTATAGTTGCCGACCTATTAGCACTGCGGCATGTTCTAAGCAACCCTTACCATCCTCGGTCGGCAACGTTTTATTTTTTCAATTACGGCACTTCTGTTGGACTTGTGCAGGACATGACAACACTGCGCCTACTATGATGTCGCCGAAATCTGGAATTTGCCAGTGCACTTCGCCATGTGGGAATCAGAACGCAGCACCCAGATACGTGCATTTTCCGACTTCCTAGATGTCGTGGGTTTGGTTCCTAGTTGACGCAGCGGCGATTTTGCTCTTCTTCCTCATGGACGAAGACAGAGAAATACTGGATTCGCCCGATGTTCTGATCTAGCACTAAGCAGTCAATAGGAACTACGCAGCACGTAAATAAGCTGATCAAATTTATTTCATTTTGCCTTCCGGAACTGAGGGAAGTTTACTGATTACAGCAGCGATGTTACTGTAGCCCAAACAATGAGTGCCAGGATATACCTCACAAATAACTGCCTTCCGTAGCCTGCTTCGCTTTGGCTGGAGTCAATCAAGCAGCTTGGCTTCAGCACCTGCTCGTTCTGCATTAGTTGTCGGGATGCTCTTCACTGAGCGTAAGCGGCCTTGTCTATTCGAACATGGCTCCGTCTACGCTGTGCAAGTCCGCATTGTACGCCAGTACGTTTTGCCTAGCTAATAACTAAGCTACCACTGCATCAAGAACTGGCGGAATATCTTGTTTTTGTCTCCGGTCGCTCGCATGCTGCAGATTTGAAAGAGCCAGCTGAAATGAGTGCATTACAAAATTGTGGCACTCTACAAGTCTAGCATCTCTTCAAGTGTTTTACAGAAGAGAGAGCACTGGGGGAAAATCAGTCCAATCTCTAGTGCACCGTAGGCGTTCTTGACTGAGGTGAAAATACTGCGGGAAATATTGATTTCCTGCCTGCCATAAAAGTGACTCGCACTGGGGGAAAATCAGTCCAATCTCTAGTGCACCGTAGGCGTTCTTGACTGAGGTGAAAATACTGCGGGAAATATTGATTTCCTGCCTGCCATAAAAGTGACTAGCACTGGGGGAAAATCAGTCCAATCTCTAGTGCACCGTAGGCGTTCTTGACTGAGGTGAAAATACTGCGGGAAATATTGATTTCCTGTCTGCCATAAAAGTGACTAGCATCGACATATTCAAGACTAGTTTGTAGACTGTTTAATTTAACGCACCTTCACTGTTTTACAGCCGGACCAATGCTGGGAAGTACCACACGTAACGCTATTTCTGCCTCCGTGGGTTTATTAAGCATAAATTGATTTTATCTCCCATTCTCGGTAAAATGAGGCTGACATCGCCCGGAAACTGCGGTGAACATTAGGCTCAACGTGAAGCTGAACCGGATGCCATCGCGGATGTGCTCCTTGTAAGAGCTTTTCACAGTAAAAAAATGTTTTCGTCGATTCAGTGCGGGGCACATGGCATCACCAGGATTGTGCAGATTCGCCGACAAAGCAAGGCTGCCAGCGCGCAATGAATCAAGTGTATGTCTCTCTCGGCATAGCGCAGACGGTGCATTCATGAATGTGGCACTGAATCTTACATGTTTCCCTACCCAGCAATTCTGGACAAAAGCATTTTTGTGCGGAAAACCTTTTATGAACGCAGATTTTACATCATGCAAGATTTGAGTATAACAATCAACATATCTGCAGATCACCCGACGGCAGCCTTGAATTTTTTTCTATTAATGTTTTCGCTATCGTCAAAAACGTTCCCCATTGGTTTCCTATGGGAGTCTTAACTGTTCGATGCGACAGATGGAAACAGTTTAAAAGAAAGATTTTGGTACATATCAGAAGAATTCATCGTTATCTTCAATATTACTGTAAAAGTATCTTACAATTTTTCAGTTTTCAAAATTTTTGCCCGAAATTGCTGGACATGGGCACTAACGGTGCAATGTTGAACTCTCGCAATGCTGGTGCGCGCAGCCTATTTTTCACGCTGTTTGTGTTGCTGTCGGTCAGATATCGCATAGCATCACAGATGTAATGTCCAAAAATGCTCGACTTGGGACATCCTTTGGTCTGCGGCAGTCTTCTCAAGAAACATCCTAACCCATTGTGTCACAAATCGGACCCTTACCTTTTCTCTTCCATAGATGCGGCTTATCTATCCGATCTGACCACTGAATCCGACACTGCTTACCAGGCCATGTCATGGAGAGCTGATGTCGTCAGGGGCTTATGTTTAATCTGTCTTGCTTTGCCGGCGGCTACAGAGGAGCACTCGACCATTTAATCCTGGAATTCCCATCGCCAAATTGCAGAAAATACCACCGCCGCCTGTACCCGGAATTTCTTGCGTCTCAGGGACATTCCCTTCCGCCTATGGCGTGCAGTTGTCCAGAAGATTAGAATCTCCGTGCAGTTCTGAATTGTTTGAGGTCACCTCAGCCAGGCTACTTCCTTTGGAATGGCCGCCTTCTTGTCCTTAGCACTTCGAAGGATGCTCACACATTTTTTTCTTCTTTTAGCCATGAAATGTCCTTTCTGTGGGTGTGCGTGCTCGCTTTCAAAGACGGGAGGAAATGTCGCGTTTTATTTATTTTTTTGTATTGCTCGCGCCTTCTTGATCACATTCCTTTGGAGAAGTTACGCGTTTCAACGCTTCTGGTCACTTCTTTCGCTTTTTGTCTTTTATATTCCTTTATTTTTTTGTATTTACATCCTAGAACTTTAAGCACGTGTGAGATGGGTGGACTTTTCTTATAGGGGCGTATAGGGTTGCCTTCTTTACGTTGCCCGGAAGGAAGATAGAGGTTCACACCGCTCCGAGAAACTATAGGCGTTTTTTCTGCTCTCAGCATTTAACAGCGCAGAAGTGCTACAACGAGAAAAGAAGATTGGGTTAAGAACCTCTATCGCTCAATAACGGTTGATGCAGGCTGTGTAGTTGGTGTGACACTTGAACTTAATAATAATAATTGGTTTTTGGGGAATGGAAATGGCGCAGTATCTGTCTCAATATCGTTGGACACCTGAACCGCACCGTAAGGAAAGGGATAAAGGAGGGAGTGAAAGAAGAGAGGAAGAAAGAGGTGCCGTAGTGGAGGGCTCCGGGATAATTTCGACCACCTGCGGATCTTTAACGTGCACTGACATCGCACAGCACACGGGCGCCTCAGCGTTTTCCCTCCATAAAAACGCAGCCGCCGCGGTCGGGTTCGAACCCGGGAACTCCGAATCAGTAGTCGAGCGCCCTAACCACTTAGCCACCGCGGCGGGGACATTTGAACTTCAATCCAATTTTCTCCGCGGTATTGGTTGATTGGTTGTTTGGGAAAGGAAATGGCGCAGTATCTGTCTCACATATCGGCGGACACCTGAACCGCGCCGTAATGGAAGGGATAAAGGAGGGACTGAGAGAAGAAATGAAGAAAGAGGTGCCGTAGTGGAGGGCTCCGGAATAATTTTGACCACCTGGGGATCTTTAACGTGCACTGATATCGCACAGCACACGGGCGCCTTTCGCGTGTCGCCTCCATCGAAACGCAGCCGCCGCGGTCGGGTTCGAAACCGGGAACTCCGGATCAGTAGCCGAGTGCCCTAACCATTGAGCCACCGCAACGGGGCAGTAATACATAATATATATTGGTTTTTGAGGTGGGTATGAGGAGGGGTATGAGGACTCCCAGGGATCTATGAATGTAATGTAGAGAATGACCAATTCTACATATATGAGAGTTAACCCATTGCGCTATCGCGTCATACTCTTAAGGCGGAGCTTAAGTCTCCCCTCCAACTTTTTGCTGGAATGCTGAGTACAACTAGTGCGGATCAAGAGATGTGTGTCATTGTCTGCTACACTGGCAACTTCTTTCTGTAACCTTTTTCAACGAAATTATTTGCTGCAATGCTTTTGTAGCTGTTCTTTTATTCTTATTGTAATGTTTTTTTCCTTCGTGTTCACTTTTTCTTCATGTATAAAAAAATAAATAAGTAAACTTTTACACAGATTTACTTTTGAGCAGCAAAGAGCTATACATACATGGCATAACTATTTGCTAGCTGTACTTTTGAGCTGGCATCTAAGTTGTATCTGCGCAAAAAGTTGTTTTAAGACCTTGTTTTACGCATTCATAGAAAATCATTATTTTTCGTCCCTATGCAACTTGCATCGAGAACACACGCAAAATTACAATGCATCCTCATTATGCAGATACATTCTCATAATCTCGTGACTTACGTCCCAGCATTTTCTTCCAAAGGCGAGGCGTCTTTACTTTCTTTGGTATAACGGTGTTGCTGGCATACAGCCAAGTGTTGCTTCCCGTGACTACGCGAGCCCTTTCTTCTGTCTTTTTTTTTATCTTTGCGTAATTTTGCTCCGAGCGCCGTTAATAGGTAACTAAATACGACCGTTCTTTTAAATAAGGTTATTTTCAAGCCTTTTTACAGCAGCAAAAATACGTCCAACATGTTCTGCGTCTTGCCGAGTAGCTACGACTCATTACGCCAGCATGGAGACAAAATGTGCGCCTTCATTACTTTGAAATAACAAAGTTGCTTCTGTTACCGTTTTAATATTCTTATATATAAGTTTGTTTCTTGCCGCGAAAGTCCTGGCCGCAGAAAGGAAGTGAGATATCTGTATTTTGCCCCTCCAATTTTTTTACATTCACTTTAGCCAGCCACGCGCTTCGCACACACGGCTAGCCACAGAAGCTTCGCGTTGCGACCAGGAAGCGGCTCAAGAAAGAAAGAAAATGTTAAAGAGTGAAAGATAGAGACAAAGAAAGCGTGAGAATAGACGATTATATCGCTCTCGTTTTCTGGCTTTGAGCTACAGCGTTCGGTCAGCACGGCTTTCTTTTTCTTTTTTATCCTGACTGAAAGAACCACGCGGCGCTCAGCGAAAAGCCGGTCTTTGGCACTTCCGGGATCACAGTTGACTCCTTCTATACACGAAGTGTTTATCGCTTAACCGGGAACCAGGCCGAATAGAGGAAAACAAAACTAAATCGAGCAAACATCGGGAGTGGTGGGGGGGGGGGGGGGGGGTGCAGAATGTACACAAAACGAGCAGAAGCAAACGAAACCTATAGAGTAGCGCGACAAAATAAGCCAAAAATAAATAGCCGCTACAAACACTGTACTATATCTCTCTCCCGGCCGGTCTCAGGACCGGGTGCAGAAATGATAAGCAGTGAGATATATGCGGCGCGGGCTCAATAACGGCTGGGAATGTGCGCTTACCGGTGGTCATATAGCTTGGCGCGGAGAGTCTATAACCATGTGCAGATCACCAGGCTGCTCCGAAGCGGCCGCTGTAACTGCGCAGCTGTGTGCAACTGCCACGCGGACGGCTTAGCGGCGGAACCATCTTCGCGACGCGGGCCATTAAGCGAGCGCGATAGAGCACGGCCCGAGGGAGACGCCATTACTCGTGCCGCCAATCCTTTGACTGAACCACGTTTACCGCATAAGTGATGCGCTCGCAACTGTATACGTAAAGTGCCAACTCCAAGACGCTGAATATACTAAGCTCAAGACCTGCAGGAATGCTATCAGCGAGAGAAACTGTTGAGTTTTTACAATAAATGCTGAGTTCAACTGTTCAAAACTGCCGCAACTTTGGACAGCACTTCCAAGCGGGCAGGTCCTTCCAATATGAAAGGGCACGAAGCTTGAGCGCTCAATTAATGGTTGCTCCATAATTGTGTCTGACAAGCGCACTTTTCTCCTGTTTTCTAACTAGTATATATCTTGACTTACAACATCGAAAAGTCGTTTTCTATATTGTGAAGAAATAACAAACAATTCTTTTTTGTGCTAAGTGGGTGTTCTCTTTTTATATTGGCGGGACATGTGCGTCTCTCAAGTGAAAGGTCGGGTCAGTGACCAGGATACTGCACGACTTTTTCATTCCTGAGAAAATTCTGGTCACACGGCATTTACAGCAAGGGCTACCCATCATCACTTTCAGCGGTGGCTCGACCGTGGTTGTTAGAGTAAACAAAGAGAACTGGGCTTGGTCTTTGTTCCACGCCCTTACAAAAATTCTTTAGACAGTCTATAGACTGTCCATAGACTTCTGTCCATAAAGTCTATAGGCTCTCTATGTACAAACCATAGAGAAGTCTATAGGCAATACAAATCCTATAGACAGTCTATAGACAATCTGTAATTTTTGGTCGTACACTTTTAGTAGACTTTTGTCTATAGACAGTCTATAGACTATTAATAGACAAAACGAAATATCTATAGAAAGGCAATAGAGTCTATAAGAAGTCTATAGACTGTCTATAGACCATTTTTATATGGGCGGCTCTCTGTGGTCCAGCGTCGTTGTGCTGAAGCATCAGTTGCCAACGTAATTTTTGAAAATTCATCCTGATTAAAAGGCAACCCCTGTGTTTTCTTTTTTGTCCTCCACGCATTGCATTGAAACTGTCACGGTAGATTCCTCCCGAGTCTTGTGATCCTCTGCGTCAAAATTCGCGATCGGGCAGCGTTTTGTTTCAGTGCAAATTAATTTTAAATTTTCCCTTTTCGTAGCCTCAGTCGGGCCGATTTCTGCGGGCAACGTTTCATGTGTGACGTCACGAGCTGTATGCCCGTTGATTCTCGCTCTGCGTTTGCTGAAGGGAAAAAGAATTCGAGCATGTTCTTCCCCATTTTAGACAAATAATGACCGAAGATGTTCCTTACGGTAGCCAGTTCAGGCAGTGATCGCGTGCCAGAAAGTTTTGTGACAGTATCCGTGACGTCACACTTTACTTGAAAGCCAGTTTAGGTTTCGATTGTTTTTTTTCTCTAATACATAGCATGTTCTTCACTATTTTGACAAACTATAAATTGGAACTAAGACAGGGAGATACAAGAAATACATAGCGGTAGTGAACTCAGTGTTCGAAAATCCTCCTCGGTTGCTGTTTAAAGTGTAACGTAGTTTCGAACCACGTCCGACACCACCACTGTTCGTGCATTCGTTCGAGCTTAATTATTTCAGCTGTGACTTCTTAAATTTTAGGCGATGTAACTAAATCAGAGCTTCACGCATTGAAAGGTCAGTTTCATGCGCCGATCAGCGTAGCGCAAGCAGCGCGTAGATTTATTCCTTGCGGCGTTTTCAGCTTCACGGGGAATTCGTAGCTTAAGTGGAGGTAAACACTCAACCACCTCGCTCAACTACACCATATCAACGACTCTCTTGGAGGAAATAACCGAGTGCAACTGGCTCAGACATCACTCGTTGTTGCCCGGAAGTTAATAAATAAACATTAACGCGCTACAGACTCCTTGCAGCACTTTGGAAGTCAGCTTCATTGCGAAGCAAAAACCCTTCACAATGACGGCGCTTCCACTCCGCTACGACGGCTCGATACCCGGGTTCGAACCCGACCGCGGCGGCTGCGTTTTTATGGAGGAAAAACGCTAAGGCGCCCGTGTGCTGTGCGATGTCAGTGCACGTTAAAGATCCCCAGGTGGTCGAAATTATTCCGGAGCCCTCCACTACGGCACCTCATTCTCTCTTTCTTCTCTCACTCTCTCCTTTATCCCTTCCCTTACGGCGCGGTTCAGGGGTCCGCCGAGATGTGAGACAGATACTGCGCCATTTCCTTTCCCCAAAAACCTAATTAATTAATTGATTATTGGAAAGAAGTTGGAGTATATGCAGAACTGGAGGCTATTGCAAGCCTTAGGTGGTGGTGGAAACTTTTAGTGACAAAGATGTAAATGGTGGGGGCGAAGCCCCCTATGTGGCACTTGGATGCTCCCTCACTGTGAGGAGGCACCCCTACAAAGCAAGGATAGCCCTTGGAGAGCAATCCTTCTCAGAGCGCTGGAGATGAGCCGGCGCTGGTCTTGAGGAGAAGTTGCGGTCATAAGAGTCTCTCCAGTAAGACTCCGCCACGGTCAGTGATGGGGGATGAGGGAAGGTGAGGCATGTGAGCAGGGTGTGTAGAAAGTCGGTTGGTAGACCCGCCGCGGTGGCTCAGTGGTTAGGGCGCTCGACTACTGATCCGGAGTTCCCGGGTTCGAACCCGACCGCGGCGGCTGCGTTTTTATGGAGGAAAAACGCTAAGGCGCCCGTGTGCTGTGCGATGTCAGTGCACGTTAAATATCCCCAGGTGGTCGAAATTATTTCGGAGCCCTCCGCTACGGCACCTCTTTCTTCCTTTCTTCTTTCACTCCCTCCTTTATCCCTTCCCTTGCGGCGCGGTTCAGGTGTCCAACGATACATGAGACAGATACTGCGCCATTTCATTTCCCCAAAAACCAATTATTATTATTATTATTATTATTATTATTATTATTATTATTATTATTATTATTATGATTATTATTATTATTATTATTATTATTATTATTATTATTATTATTATTATTATTATTATTATTATTATTATTATTATTATTATTATTATTATTATTATTATTATTATTATTATTATTATTATTATTATTATTGGTTGGTAGAAAGTCTCCTGATTGCAAGTCTTACACCCTGCCCGCACATGGCGAGCAGCAGCTTAGCCCAGCTGCGTTTCATCTCCCGTCGCGACGTCTATGCGCAGCAGGTATGCCTGACCTGCTAAGCAGTGGCTTGGCAGTGCTGCGCTTAATCAGTGCACAAGCGTGCAGGAATTGCTCTGAGTTTATTCGCACACCAGAAGTCTCCAGCGCTGCACCTAATTTCTGCCTTGAAAAACAGGTAATCTTACAATTAAGGGTGTCACTGATTGCTGGAAAGAAACCTCGTACGTTTAGCGTCTTACCATGAAGTTATACAACTAAGGCGGCTATATGCACTAACCCCATTTGAGGCGGAGAATGCATGCAACTATTCTCGTTCAGTGGAAATCATGGCCTAAGAGAAACCGTTTTGTGGCTGTGCTGGTTCTCCTGTCTCGCCTGCCCTAGTCGGAGGAGGGCCATGAGCAGCGCATGCTGGTAAGAAGGCAATCGGAATTAAAATAATGCTCGTGACGCAGGCACATATTCAATAGTCCAAGGGGAGGCCGAGGGCCCCCTTGGACCCCCCTCCCCTTTTAGAGATTGTGTTCCCCTCTTCCCCCCCCCCCCCCCCCCTAAAGAAAATGTTCACTCAGTAGTGCTCTTGCCGGGCTTGCCTCTGCTCTCTCCTCCTGAGACATCAATTTACATGGTCTCCCCCCTAACCCCCACACGAAAAAGAAAATAAAGGCCCTGACAATGTGCCTGCCCACCCTCATGAAACGATGCCCACCTCCTCTCTTAAGTCTTGACAAAGAAGCCCGTCACCGGCCCACCTCCAGTCTCGAGATGTCCGCGCAGCAGCAGACCAAAAAGGGACGGTGAAATCGAATTTAAGCATGCAACTGGGGGGCGAAAGGCAAAAGCCTGTTGCTATCGCAGCTTTGACGCGCCAGTTCATATGTTCCCTTTTAGTGGGGGAGGGGGAGAAGACTTCGAATTTGTATAATAATTATGTTTTTGTGTTATATTTTATTATCCTGCACAGTTGAAAAGTGAAATTTTTAATGCATATGAAACTTTAAATGAAGTGGGCAGCTGTGTAAAGAGGCGCAAACAAGTAGTGATCGACTGCATTAAAGGAGTTCACGTACTCTCAATCAATCAATCAATCAATCAATCAATCAATCAATCAATCAATCAATCAATCAATCAATCAATCAATCAATCAATCAATCAATCAATCACCAATCAATCAATAAATCAATCAATCAATCAATCATGTTTATGGACAAGGGTCAGTCAATCGACAACTACTGTTGCGATGTGATTGATTTAGGTTACTCAAACGGAACGGTTTCAGGGTGGCTACGAAGCCAGCGAGCTCAGCCTCACTGCGCTTTTACGTCAACAACGTCTAAGAATTGATGCGTTTGGCGCAAACATGATGTCATCAAAAACAGTTCGGACTAAGGAAGACTGGGCGTTTTTTTCCTCTGGAGAATAGTTTAGGGGAGGGGAACCCACTCTCCTTGCCTCCCCCTTCCCCACCTCTCTCTGTTTTGGAGTCCCCAGTTCCCCAGAAAATGCAGTGCCGGCGTTGACGGCGTCGGGGCTGTGAGCGAAAAATCACAGACATGGCTCAAAGAGGTGGTGCCCAGAGAGCAACCTAAGAGGCAGGTGGGCCACCTAGGTCACGTGACCCTGGGGCGTTATCATAACCTGCCCGATGGATAGCGAGCAAACTGGCCACCGTGGAGGTGGTAGTTAAATTAATGAGAACAACCTGGGGCGCACAAGCCTCACCGGTGGCAGCACATGCCATCACAGGGCAGTGGCGCATTGATTAACCGCTGCACCACAGCGCCAGAAGTGGTATGCGGGCTCCCAGCGATCTATGAATGTTAAGTAGAGAATGACCAATTCAACATATATGGACATTAACCCGTAAGTGTTCCCACATTTATTTTTTAATAATAATAATAATTGTTTTTTTGGGAAAGGAAATGGCGCAGTATCTGTCTCATATATCGTTGGACACCTGAACCGCGCCGTAAGGGAAGGGATAAAGGAGGGAGTGAAAGAAGAAAGGAAGAAAGAGGTGCCGTAGTGGAGGGCTCCGGGATAATTTCGACCACCTGGGGATCTTTAACGTGCACTGACATCGCACAGCACACGGGCGCCTTAGCGTTTTTCCTCCATAAAAACGCAGCCGCCGCGGTCGGGTTCGAACCCGGGAACTCCAGATCAGTAGTCGAGCGCCCTAACCACTGAGCCACCGCGGCGGGCCACATTTATTTTTTCATGGGACAACGTTCTGGATAATGGGTTGCTATTACTGGCGTTTGAGGAAATGAAATGGCGCAGTATCTGTCTCATATATCGGCGGGCACCCGAACCGCGCCGTAAGGGAAGAGGGAAGGTGGGAGTGAAAAAAGAAAGAGAAAGAGGTGCCGTAGTGGAGGGCTCCGGAATAGTTTCGACCACCTGGGGATCTTTAACGTGCACTGACATCGCACAGCACACGGGCGCCTTAGCGTTTTGCCTCCATAAAAACGCAGCCGCCCGCCGGTCGGGTTCGAACCCGGGAACTCCGGATCAGTAGTCGAGCGCCCTAACCACTGAGCCACCGCGGCGGGTA
>JARKHS020034944.1:32500-185642 GCA_030143305.2 Amblyomma americanum | reverse complement strand
CTCAGCGATAAACTTGGTGCATATGCTTTGTGAAGGGAGGTTCTGACAACCATTGATGGCTCAGTATTTCGGTGTTTACCTTGTATCTGCTGATATCTGAAGAAAACGTTTGCGGTTCGACGCCGCTATCTTCAAAGAAAACCGGGCTCTGCTCTTCATAAGCAATAAACATTAGCTTCGGCCCTGGTTTCGTTATTTGGTTCCGTAAGTTGCAACTCAGCGGAATTCATTAGCACTACACTTGCTCTCTCCTTCCACTGAGCGGTTCATTCTTCGTTCTCTGTTACAAGGCTGTTTTGGGAACAGCACCAAGTATAAAAAAAGAGCATCTGGGCCTTCTGTACACAGAGCATAACCAAGGGTCTACGCTGTGGAAGAACAGCGCGTGCGCTGCCTCCTTTCTTCTTGACTGATGTTCATGATGACAGTGGACAAAATGATGTGTATGCTGGATGAATCAATATAGGCCTGATGTTTGAGAAAATTCTAAAGCTCTCGACGGTCCCAGTAATGTGTTGATGTTTTAGCTGGTACATTATGTGGCAGCGATTTCAAAGCTCAGAACATTCCTTGGAATTTCTGGATCCTGTTTGCTTGTACTTGCCATCTCTTCGTCACTCGCTCCTCTTTCTATAAACATTTGAGTTGGGTAATAGTGATCAAATGGCGGAGGCACAAAGACCTATATACGGAGGAGGGGGAGTAGGGACAGGGAAATTACGCTTATGACTTGAACTAAGTGCCAAGTGATATCGTGTCTTTTCTTGGCTATGACACTTTGGTTGAAAAGCTGAAAGGCTTTATTAAGCACGCTCGCCTGACAAAAGCAATTTATAATTCCTTTGCACAACGTTATTCCAGGCTCAAGGATCATTTGTTTTTGATTTTCACGAGCCTATTGAAGGGGTACAGAGGCTAATTTTAGCTGCGTGATTTCTTATTTCAAATGATGCGTTAGTAAATTTAATGCATGGATCACCGCGTGCCATTTACCTACGATCACCAAATAATATACAATTGAATTTATTTTCTCATGCTGTTTCGGTTTCGGTTTCATCAACGGAGCGATGGCAGCGACGTGGAGTTCACCTTTAAGTAACGTGAGGCCCTAAAAAACCTGCCACATTAACACTGATACGTAGTTTAATTCGCAACAACACTACCGACCATGCGGGCGGCAGTTTTGCAGCAGACGACGGCGCTGAGGTTTATGAGGTCATTCAGGCTGCTTTAATATGGCCGTCGCTGCCATGGGCACGGGCTTAGAGCCAATAACTTATAATTACAATTTCTAGCTCAAATGCGCTCATAGGGCACTACTTATTTTTCAAGCACGCATAATAACGTCGTGTCTCGTATCTGGAACGTAAAAGCACGATTTGCTGCTAGGTGATGTCATGATAACTGTAAAGAGCCCCTGGTGGTCTAAATTAGTCCGGAGCCTTCATAGCCCACCTGTCACTTCGGGACGTTAAACCACACAATTCCCGATCTTACAATGCCCGCAATGGTTATTTGGGCGCTTAATTAAAAAACAAAGCTGTTTGCCAGCTGCTATCTACCCACATCGTTAACCTAAACCCCAGCCTCAACACCTACCAAAATGGAAACAAGCCAAAAGCATATTGAATGGCATAACATAAAAGTTTAACCGCTTTATAAAGTAAGGAGGCACTTCGCATACTCCGCCATTGTGTCTTTATGTAGAGAAAGATAAAGAGGAAAATTTTAACGGGGGAAGTTATTAAGCATACGACTGGTTGGCTACCATACACGCATCTACAGATAGGTGATAAAGGAAACGGAATGTAGTGGGGATGGGCAGTGTGGAAAATGCTGCGAGCCAACGCTGAGTCCAATGAGAGGCACTGGCCAGATAGTATAGAAGGGAATGGCTACATACTCTATGCAGCGTTTTTATTATTTCAAAACTGAGCAAAACAGAAGTATGCCAACATCACTGCACATGTCGCTGCTTTCGGTTTACAATCAGGTACCGGTGGTCATATGGTTTGCTTTTCATCATGAGCAAGAACAACCATTTTTCCGAGAATAAGATGAGGTGAAGACAACGCAGGCAGGGCAGCCGGCACAAAGCAGTAACAGTGCGAGCTCGCTTTAGCGCGGCTGATGATGATGAGCATGAGCTTCTGGGTTTATAGTTAACGTATAGTTGACTGGCCTGGCTGGAATCGGCGTTAACTTTTTATCTGTGTATTTAACTGTTAACGTCTTTAATTTACTCTGAGCCTTTTAAAGTCACTATATAACTACGGTGGACTCTGTTAGGACTCTCATTTAATCACTAGTTCTTTAGCCCATTCACGTAATCGTGATGCTTCCAAGTCTCGACGAGCGCCTAATTATCTCAGACATATCTGCTTCCGCTTCATTTGTTCGTTCACTCACTGAACTGATATTAGTTTACGTAATGGATGTCATTGTTTATCGCGGCGAGTTGATATATAGAAAGAAATGTTCTCATATCGAGGGGCTAAATGTGACACAAAAGCCAGAAAATTGGCCTCCATGTATACAAAACAAAAGAAAGAAGAAGAGAAAAAGAGAGACGAATGTATTTTGTCGGGGAACAGATTCTGATCGGAGATATACCTGTCCCATATGCAGCAGGCAAAGAATGCGGGCGGTAGGGCGTCTTATGCGGAGGCGGAACGCGCGCTTGGCACCTGTAACTGACGCCTGCCACTGCAAGGCGCACCGCGTGCACGGATGCAGATCCCGAGTCTTTGTCACGAGCACAAAAGGAGCGGGAGCTGGTCGTTCCCGCTCCCGACGGTAGAGCTTGTGCCGTCTTTCGTCAATGGGAGCCGGTCTCATTCGGACACGAACCCGCCGGAGAGTCTGGTCGCAGTGTATGGCCGAAGCCGCACTGACGTCTTCTCTCAATCGTGCAGTAACTGCGGTGCAGACGTCCACAATAGGCTCTGCATTAACAGGGAGAGAGGTCGCCGCGGTCGCGTATGCCCTTGCATGCAAGCGTGCGTGTACAGATGTGTGAGCGTGTGTCTGGGTTAACGTTTTGTCTGGAACAAAGCTCCACGTTGCATGAGGTAGCCGCATGGTCCCGTGGCAACCCAGCCGCAGATGGTATTCAGCGTCACTGTGGTGACGGAAACGTTTTACTGAGGTGTTTACGAATACATATTCAAGTTTTAAGGTCGAGTGCCAAGAACTGTTCAATAGTTGACATTTTTGCTAAACCGTTTGTTTTTACAGCGAGAGCTGTATCTCTTACGGTTTATGAGGGGTCTCCTGGCACAACCTTCAGCGATATCGCTGAAGCTAGACCGACGCGAGAAGGGGAGCGCGCCAGCACCAGACACATAAAAATGCATGTCCCTTTTCAACGCCTGGCGCGAGGTAAAACTGCATGGGCACTGTTACGACCTAGCGTCACTGAAAACTTATCCAGTGACTCTGTTGCGACGACCTACGACCAGCCTTGCCTGAGGTGCCGGACCACTGCAGGAGCGCCGAAAGAAGAAATGATGCAGACGCGACCCGGATAACAGGGAAGGAGAGAAGCAACTTTATTGAAGCGAAAAGCTTCACTACGCTAGGTAAAGCAGTCTTCGCGTAAGGCGGAGAATGACCTTGAACGACCTTCAGCCCAACCGCGTTAGCCATGACCATATGTGGTACAGTTATAATGTCGAACTCTTGACTCCTGACCTTGACCCATGGCCTTTAGTTGACCTTTTACTCTGGGTAACCTTTGGGTTGACCTTTTACCTTAAGAACATCCGATGGGGTGATATGAAGCCACGTGATGACATCCGATGGGGGTGTCGTAAGGCCATGTGGTACCACATCATAGTCACGTGGTCGTGGAGGCATGCATATATAGAACGGCTGTCGCGAGCGTGTAGCGGAGCTGCCATGGATGAGCCTCAGACGCTTAGCAAGCGTGCTTGCTTTCGCTGAATTCCAGGGTTAGCCAAGTCATACTCGGCTATCCTTGGTTGGACTGAAGGTCGTTCAAGGTTGTTGTGTTGTTTACCCGAACACTGCTTTATCTATCGTAGTGAAGAAATGTACTGTCCTATACTGCCTTTAGCCTGTTATACTTAGTGGCACAGGCAGGGGCCTATTTGTTTACATTCTTGTTCTGGCTGCCCCACCATACTTTTTTGTCCTATACTGCCGCTTCCGCGCCTCCAGCGCCGTCGCGCACGATTCTGAGAAATTTCATCATCGACTAGTGGTAGCGCTCCATGAGCTGCTCCCTTACAGAAATGCACATTGAGTTTTATTTGTCTGCTTATTTAGTCTTTGAGAAGTTTATAACAGCTCATTAAAAATTCAAATGTCGCTGAGTTTGTTCGTTGGAATGTCAGAACTTTCCCTACTGATGTGACTCAACAGACAGTCAATTGCGTACACGTAATTTGAATCTCGGTTGTATTTCGCTCAGCATTATTTTGCCTGCAACTAAATTCCCATGAAACGGTTGAGACACAGCTGACCATTATTGCTCAGGGCACAATCTTTCAGCAATATTTTTAACTTCAAGCATTAAATCTTCGCTGCCACATAAAAAAAAAACGTATCAGACGAAGGAAAATCCGCTTCAAGCATCGGCTTCAATGTCCGTGTTAGACCTTTTTTTCAGACTAATCGTGCAGTAAAAATGTGCCTATACAGGAGTTGGCAGTTAAACCTCTTGGGTTGTGCCAACCACAGGTTGCATATAGGCGCCGGAATTATTTCTGAATTAGCTACACCACTGGGTCAGTGTTTATGGCGCTCGGCTGCTGACGCGAAAGACGCGGGTTCGATCCCGGCCGCGGCGGTCGCATTTCGATGGAGGCGAAATTCTAGAGGCCCGTGTATTAGTGCGTTGTCAGCGCACGCTAAAGAACCCCAGCGGGTCGAAATTTTCTGGGTCCCTCCAGTACACAGTCCCTCATAGCCTGAGTCGCTTTGGGACGTTAAACCCCCATAAGCCATAAACCATATTTTTGAAGTCTGTATTTATCAACAACTCATCACAAAGATTTGTTGGGGCACCATTCATAGCCAGTTTGTAAGCATGAGCCCACGGCAGCACTTTGAGCCAGGTGAATGTTTCGATGTAAAATGTGTTTGTGCTCCTGTTTTCACTACCTTGTTGTTGCTGGCTCATTTTCCGAGTACTAACGACAGTTTTACCTCTAACGTTTTGCGGTACAGAAACAAAACATTTCAACAATTCAGTGAAATTTTCGCATAAGTTTGTTTCGCGGATGTTAAGGAAGATTACTTTGGCGTTTAAGTACGGCGTTTTGGAAAAAAAGTATTTCAGAATTTCGGAGTAAAAAAACCCGAGATACGAGGCAGCAGACACACACAATTTTTTTAATTCTCGAGTAGCATGCGGAGAGCTTCCCACGCTCGCTTCACCTGAGTTGTTTTATTTGCTGCTGAATTTTATCTCTTTTTCGTCTCCACAGCACTCTCATTCACAACGAAACTATTTGTGCCAATGCCACTCACAAACAGGCGACTCGGTTTTCATATTAGGTTTTGCGCCATATTTCGATCAAATAAAGTAACCTTTTTTTACATTTTCACTGGGTTTCACTAAGGTACAAAAGGAAAACAAATTATTTTCTAGCAACGAACAGCTGATGTACTAAACGGACGTATAAGTCACCCTCCCCTCCCCGGCGAAACATTTTTACTGACCACATGCTGCGAGAAAGTCGGCAGCGGTTTTGTGAAGGGCACTTAGGGAATAGAGAAGAGGGGCGAAAGGCGGTTTAGGGAAATATATAAATAAAATGCCTTTCTTCCCGAATTGAACTTCAAAAGGTTTAGAAATAAAAGCAAAAAGGAAACGTCGTGAGTGAGAAGGAAGAAAAACGAATAGGGTAGCGATTTCGTAGCGTCTTGGCGAAACGAGCAGCAATGCGTGGAACCCCACCAGCGGCGTTTTATGGCCATCCCCGGGTTTTTTGCAAGTATGGGGAGAAGAACGCAGGGGAATAGGGAGTCGGGAAGAGGGGAGCCGGGGGAGGCCGCGCGCGTGTTTGAGTTACGGAGAGGGAGCCTTGGCTAATAAAGGGAGACTTGAGGCCACTAGGGTTTCCCCTTTCGAGGCAACCAATCCGAGCGCACGGCGATGTCCGCGTTCTCCTTTTTCCAGCGTTCCCATTGAGATCTGTTTTCAGAACACGCAGCCCGTTTCCCACGCGAGCCATCAACCGGCCACGACGAGCGGATTTCGTGGGGGGCTCGTATAACAGTGCATAATAGCGGACTTCCCACTCTCCCCTCGCGAGAGAGCGCGGTAAACAGAATTTAGAGTTACGGTTGCGCGGCTCATAGAACCGAGTGAACGCAAGAGCGAAAAGCATCAACCTAATGTTTACCGCCGTCCCTATAAGTAGTACTTTGTGCCTCCCCATTGTTGCTGCGGCAACGCCCCTCTTTCCGATATCGCCTTAATCAGCCTGTATTGCTCCTATCCCACAGTCTTGACGTGGGTGTGGGCTAGGGGCTCAAACTACAAACTATTCTCCAACTTGAGTCTATTGCGTTATCCTTAACACTACGCCATACGTCCGCTCTCCGCGCGTTAAAGTTTTCTTTCCTGATTATTTTTTGCCGGGAGAAGAGACGGCGCCCGCGGCCTAATTTGATCAAACGCTGGCCTTTATCGCTTGGTGGAGCCGACTAGAACTGGTAACGATGCTTTATTTTATCCTCGCTCTGGCGCCTTCTGTAAAGTGACACAAATGACAGCCCCGAAAGTAGGCAGCTGTTGTGTGAGAGTCAAGTTAAGGTAGTGGTCTGTTTTATCTGCGGCGAGAGGCACAACAGTATTTCAAGGCCGCCTAAATGAGTTTAATCTGTTGAAATATATATGTATATGTTGTGCCTAACGAACTTCTTTATTGCGCAATATATTTTTATGGTTCTGCGCTCAGGTTCACAGGGGATCTGTCTTGATTGAGCAGGCATAAAAGTTAGAGATTGTGTGACGAACATTTTTTTATTGAATAAGGGAGTTTGCGTAAAGCTTGCCGCGGTGCCCTCAAACCCAGGCGCCCAGCATGCGTCCCTTACTTCAGGAGAGGCGAGGAGCGCTTTAATAGTAGGCTGGCTTCTTCCATCAAATATTCGTGGAAAGGAAGCCTCGCCTAACGTTAGGAAGACTTCGAAGGAAAGGAAGCTTTCAGACTTTGGCGGTTGTGCGTTTGTCCCAAGATGAAGCTTACACTACACGCATTGTGTTGAATGATACCTATTGCGAGACGTCACTATTATGCGCCGCAACCTTGAATGAAATGCACAGAGCACAAATGTAAAAAAAAAAATTATGGCCAATTTCGCGTCTAAGCGAAAGTGCAAACACTACATACGGCAGCATGCGCGGTTAATAAAACGCCTACTGGCAGCCATATCCAAATCGAACCCACGACCTCGGAATTACGCGTCCGGTGTTCTACCAACTGAGCTATGTCGACGGCTGTCATATATATATATATATATATATATATATATATATATATATATATATATATATATATATATATATATATATATATAATATATATATATATATATATATATATATATACACTTCACAAAAGTTTTCCCCGATCCAGAAATATATAAGATTTATTCGCGGCGAAGCTCTTACAAAGCCATCCAAATTATTTATTCAGCAAAAGTTCCTGCGCGCAGCTTGACCACCGTTGCTCGAAAAAGAAATCGCAGTTATCATCACTGAAACCACATACCCAGTAACTTCGGTCTGAATTCCGTACCCACGTGTTCGGTTTATTTCGGCGACTTCAGGAAGGCGTTCGGGCTTCAGTGACATCGCAACAACTGAATTATAAATGCACAGTCTGAATTAAAAACGCGTGACGCGCATGCATGCACCAGTGCTTGTGTACGGCAGTAAAACATTACCAGGACACCGAAGTCTGCTAACACAGAGGAATGCGAAAGCATGGAACTTTCTAGAAGGCGGGTTTTTTCCACGACGCCAGTACGCAATCTATTCTTTGTTTAGTTTTTTAAATTTATTTTTATTTCATTTGTTTTTATTTTTCTTGTATTTTAATTTTCACGTCCAGGTGCTATGTCGACATTCTTGGCTGTTTTGACATTCAGGTGCTATGTCGACGTCCGTGGATATTGTGTCACCGAAGTGGAATAATTTATTACAGTTCATCACCCAACAAATGTTTCCAACAGCAAGATCTCACCACGAACTATCTAACACAATCAAACTTCGGCACATTTATCTTAACAGAACCACGTAGTCGTGCGGAGAAAGTTTTGCTGACACGAAACTCAGGAGATAGCCATCTATTGTTTTCGCATTAATAAATCACACTTTCCCTCTGCGATAGATCCTTGCAGGCCATCTCGTTAGTGTAGATGTGCAGGGCTAACGACGAGTTGCAGGACGGCTTCCACCAGTGCCACAGGAAATTCCGGCATTTGTAGTTCTTAGCGGGCTCCAAATATAAGCAGATTATACCAGGTGCTTCAGCGAAGGTGAACCAGAATTTTTATATATAGGCTTTTTTGGGTAAAAATATGGCTTTTGCAGCATAGTATTACCAGTGATGGCGGACACAAGAAAACCGGCAAATAGTCTTATGTAGTCAGCTGGTTAACTAGTATTTAATACTTAACTTTTTAACTACTAGAGTTAAGCGACTAGTTGCAATTTAAGATTTATGAGGTATGAAGCCGGCGAAAGAAAACACCTCCATCAAAGAATAAGGCCGCACAAAAATGAGTTGAGTTGAGTTGAGTGGTTGTAAACTACCGGTGGGATTAGCCTTGCAGTTGCTGCCGGCAATTGCTCCACCGTAGCGACACTTAAATAGAAATCACAGAAACACTGTCCGCAAAAACCCAAATAGACACTCCTGAGGTCACCATGTGGAGGCCAAATCCGTGTCCTGCAGGTAAAGTAGAAGAAGGCGAGAAGCATCCCTTCTACTCGACTGGCTCCCGCGCGGGAAAACAATGTCCTGAAGAGAACTGTGAGGAACTCCTGCCTTCTTGAGGGATCCGAATAACACAGCCCGTTCCGCGTTGTACAAAGTACAGCACAAGAGGTAATGTTCTATGTCACCACACACACCACACGTTGAACACAATGGTGACGACGCTAGGCCAGTCTTATACATCCACGCCGGCGTACGAGCAGAATCCGTGCGAACGCGGTGCAGCAAAGTGGCTTGGTACCTTTTGAGACCCTTGGTCACACATGGCTGATGAGGAGAGCTCCACAAAGAACTGAAGTGGCACAACACCACATCTCTGAACATTTGCTTGACTTCATGAGGGACTCCATGTACTGGAATCCCGGAGAGAGCTGTATGGGCGAGGTTGTCTGCTATCTCGTTGCCTAAGACACCTATGTGCGAGGGCACCCATTGAAAACGTATAGAGAAGCGTTTGCTATGTAGATTCTGCACCAAACGTAGAGATCTAAGACTCAAGGCATCAGTGGGGAACCCGTACTCTAACCTTTGAAGGGCAGATTTTGAATCCGTAATTATGACAGTAGGTTGAGGCGTACAACACCGTAGCTTCTTTAGAGCTGCCTCAATGGCAACGCTTTGGGCCATTGTGGAGGACACGACTTTAGTAAAACGAACAGACCAATCATACTTCAAAGACGGAATATGAAAAGCAGCTGCACTAGATCCTCTGACCTTGTCCACAGAGCCGTCTGTAAAAATTTGAAGATGACTGGCATATTCGGTCTCAAGATGTTCCAGTACGAGCGAACGCATTGCCGCTAAAGGAGAATTCCGCTTAGCGCGAACGTGGGGAATTGTCAAGGAACAATCGAGGCTCAGAAAGGACCAAGGTGGCTTCAACGTCTTAGGTCGATCTCGAAGGTCGAGACCCAGAGAACGAATAGTATTTAAAGCCAAGTACGCCCGGGACTCAGATCTCTTTCGAAGGCGCTGTAGAAGCGCTCTCCCGGCAACAGTCTCTCTGAGGCGGCCAATTTGCAGCAAAAGTCTTTGTGAAGCGGCTAGCCGAAGAGGTTTCGATTGAGACTCATACAGTACTGCATTGTTTGGAGCAGCCTGCGGAACGCCGAGAGCCCTCCTTAGTCCCATTCTGTGCAAAACCTCAAGGCGTTCCAGCTGCGATACCGAGGGGGAAATTAAACGGAGCTGGTACATTATGCGACTTGTCACCAGGGCATCGTGAAGCCTGATCATTGAAGCAGGATGGTTTCCCCATTGCTCACTAGCAACTCTACGAAGCACATTGAGACGCGAAGATAGTGAAGCCACAATCGAGTCCACAGCTCGTCGCCACTGTAGACGTGAGTCAATAGTGACGCCCAAAAAACGTATGTGGTTAACCTGACGAAGGCAAGACTGATCAAGGTCTATGCTCAGCCGCGCATACTGTCGTCTCCTACCTGGAAACAGGACGAAACCAGATTTTTCCACCGAGAGAGTCAACCCAACACCTTGAAGGTAACTTTTAACTTAAAGCACGGCCTGTCGCGCTAATAGAGCTAAGCGTTTGTGTTGATATCCGGTTATCCAAAGACAAATGTCGTCTGCATATATCGACATATGGACATGCCTACAATGTTTTTGCACTTTTGCGGGAAGACCAGCCATGACAACATTAAAGAGCGTTGGGGACAGGACACTACCCTGAGGTACCCCTCGCGATACCGCCCTTTCGGAGCTCATTGTACTGCCTAACCGCACTCGAAATTTACGATCACTGAGAAATGAGTGAATGAATCGCAGAAGATAGCCCTGTACGCCTATGACTTCGGCCATACCATGCTGAATACGCCGGTTCTCGTCCGATCACAAAAATGACATCCGGCTAATGCATTCAGAATCCAACCCCCTCGCCGAACACTGCGAGCGCGCCGACCACCGGATAGCCTTCGAGCAGGTGAGCGCCTTGGCCGTGTAGCCAAACCTGTTCAAGAGGCGACATGTGGAGTCATGACACATCCGGCTCACAAAGGAGGCGATGAATAGGACTCCAGGAACGCCCCCCCCCCCTCCCCCCGCGTACATAAGTGGACTGCGCCACGTGCTAACAAAGGGAGAGTGAAGGCAGCAACCCGCTGCTGCGGCTGGCACACTTTAGTCATCCCCGAAGAAGGGACCGAGTTGGTCCCGAAGCGTTTTGCAAACATAAAGATATTCGTTGGCGTCAGTTTTCTCTCAGCTATCTCAAGAACCCAACCAGACGGACTTCCGTCGAAGATGTTTTCGTTCGAAGAGCCAGATACTCCATGCGATGGAACTGGGAGGGACATGAAGGCGAAAACTGTCCGGGGGCGTGGGCGTCTTTGTGAAGCGTCCACCTGCCAACAGTGGCAGGTGGTGCTTTAACGGGGACTTCCCTCTCTCCACCTGTCACCTGCCAACCGTCCCCTTCTTCTCTTGCCCCTCTCCACCTCTACATATGTAGGGGAGAGGAGGGAGACGCCGGACGAAGAATGACTCAGCAAAAATGAAAGTGACAACGAAAATGACTCGAGCAACAGCAGGCCTACACAGAAATGGTACAGCGTCCCGAAGAACTATCTGTGCAAAAATAAGGCTTGCGGGAACTATTCCTGCTCGGATTGCTCGGGAAGAACAACTTGGGCCCCTAAAACCCACTGGTGGCTGTGCTTGAAACAGACACCTGCCGATGCAGTGGCGCATCCTTTAACCGCTGCTTCTCGGCACCGGTAGGGGTATGATAACTCGCCGCGATCGAACAGTATGTGACACATTTTGCGTAGTTGCGTAGTCGGAATTGAATGGAATCAGAATTGGAATAGATTTAAGGACAATCAATGCAATTGATTGCCCCTATATTTTTTACTTAGAGTAATAATTGGATAAAATTGTCCTGAGTGTCCGTTTAACAGGTGTCATTATAATATTAAATACAGGAATTTCCACCACACGCCGTTTTTGCAAACTGCGTTTACATCATCTGTTCGTAGCGAATCTCTGAGGCAATGTCACGCTGTCATGCAATTCTAATCAACGATTACGGAGTCGTTTTTATCCTCCACGTCATGAGTTTTGTATCGAAGAGGGGGGGGGGGGGTAAATATTCCACTTACAGATACGATTTTTCTCCTCTATAAATGCTCATTTGCTGCCGAACAACCATCAGCAAAGCCATAAAAACCCGGCGATCTATTTTTGCCTAGAAGAAAGACTAAATGCAGATGCCCTCAATCTCCCATTAACTACGGAAGGGGTGATATATTCGAGCGCCGTGGCAGCCGTGTTTAGTCTGCAGAAGTTGTAAAAGTTCCACTTTTCCCGACAATTTCGCTCTGCAGATTTCGAGCACCGGGTCAGGGCGCAGCTGGTGTCTATTGGAAATCTTTTAGTACCACGGTGGGTCGGCCACCACGCCTCCCGTATACGAGGCGGATGCTCAAACCGCTAATCCATAGCCTTTTAGTGCGAAAACACTAAATGCGGTATGATGAATCTTGTGTGAAGCCCCGGAGTAACTCGGGTAAGCTCGGAGGAGCGTCGCGCAAGCTGCAGCCAATGGGAGGAAGCTCGGGTTAGTTCGGAGCAGAGTCGGGCAAGCTGCAGCCAATGGGAGGAAGCTCGGGTTAGTTCGGAGCAGCGTCGGGCAAGCTGCAGCCAATGGGAGGAAGCTCGGGCTAGTTCGGAGGAGCATCGGGCAAGCTATAGCCAATGGGAGGAAGCTCGGATTACTCGGGAAGAACAATATTGGTAGTAAAATTCCGTATCGGTGGGAGTGATAGAAACAGCCACCTGCCAGTGCAGTGGTGCATCGCTTAACCGCTGCGCCACTGCGCTGGTAGTGGCAGTGACCCGATCTACGAATGTTAACTACAGCATGACTAATTCTGCATATATGGGCATTAACCCACTACCGCTATCGCGTCAAACCCTGAAGGCGGAGCTTAGATGACCCCTCCAAGCGAAGAAGGAACGCATGCTTACGCACGTCTGCTCGGCTTAGCTACTTAAAACCCCTACCACTTTTTTCCTCGTGTTGTGCCCGGTAGTGCAGCTTTCTTTTTTATATTGCTGACTGCCGTCCTTCTTTACTCCACAACAATGCACAAGGTGAAGACAAGGCATTCGTTCAAAAAAAAAAAATACGGTCCTTAGTGGACTCCACCGTTGCGGTCCATGATGCCACAAAATGGGACGCGTGGTTCCCGCCCTCTCGGCTTTACTGTATATTTCTATACAGAGGTGTGTCCAATCAGCCTGGCAGAGGTTCACCAGAGACTCCCGAAAGTCTCCCTTCTCCAGAGTGTCTGCCATTGATCCCGAAGGAAGGCACCCAAGCTCTTCACTTGGACAGTGGCAGACCTGTGGGAAGTCTGCGAATGCACAGGGTGAGCCCAGCGGCTCGGTCTCAGCCGTTTCTTTGGAAGCGACGCCAGTGTTAACACTGTAGCAGAGACCGGCATGTATAAGCACGGGGCATATACGCATACTGGCCAACACAAGCAGACGTAACCAGGTCAGTCTGCCAATTTGACCAGGCCACTGGACCGGGTCCCAACCCTCACCTTCGTATATAAGGCCGCCAACCTGGGCCTATTTACGCAATCCCATCGGCCGCGTGTTTGGATCCGGATGGTGTCTTACCGCGTCCGGATGTGACGTCATCACAACCTGGCGATCGTTTTCTGTGCACCGACCAAGATCTCAGCATGCAGCCTCCCATGCAGTGGCGCGCAGACGAACGCGCGTAGCCACTAGTCTGGTGGCTACTAGGAGGTTTAACCGGGTTAAATATTAGCATGTTATTGGGGCTGAAGTAAACGATTTAATTATTAAAGCACTACATAATGTAGTCCCAGCCAAGAATCTTGTGTGCAGCCTCGGAGTAACTCGGGTAAGCTAGGGTTAGCTCGGAGGAGCGTCGCTCCAGCTGTAATACAAGGGGAGGGTGAATTTGAGGATGACCTTGGCCAGACCTAGCATCGTATAGAAAAGGATCGTACAGCAACTCTCCCGCGACAGCTTTCCATCGCCACTTAGCAGCAAGAAACGTGTTTCCTCTGCGTTACCCCGAAACGTAACTAACGCAGCTCTCCATTTTAACCGCTACCTAACCATTTACGTCCTGTGCTTCCAATTATTTCTATTTAGAATCTGCTTTACCGAGGTTTGATTAGTTTTGACGAGCCACATGCACGAACAGAACCGATGGCCTGTTTCGCCAGCGTTGCCAACCCTAGAACTTTGCGGTGCCGCCTGCTGTGACGTTTCTTTACTGTTTGGAAGTTGAAACATGCGCTTTTCGGTGTTCTGAATTATAGCCAGAAGCCAAGCCGTGTCATCGCTGGAATTCTTCTTAGGAAAACTTTATTCCCTGCCCTGCCTTTCGCATTTCGAATATATGTTCACCGTCAAGTTTCTCAATCTCGGTAGGCAGCGTTCTATAGCGTCATTCGTGTACATCAACTAAACGCTGTGAGGCATACCCGTGTTTGCTAACAACTTCAAGACCCTTTCTTGGCGGCAGTTCACTTCAGTACCAGGCAGAACATTAATGTTTCGCTGTAGAGACATGCGCTGGTTTCGAGGCAAAGAAAGAAACGCATTGGAATACGCCTGCACCGTTTCGAAACGGCGGCAGGCTTTCCGATATCGCGTTCAGTTTTTGAAATATTCCACTCCTGCTGCCGAATGCAGTGACTACAAACGATCGCGTTACACACACACACACACACACACACACACACACACACACACACACACACACACACACACACACACACACACACACACACACACACACACACACACACACACACACACACACACACACACACACACACACACACACACACACACACACACACACACACACACACACACACACACACACACACACACACACACACATACACATACACACACGCACGCACGCACGCACGCACGCGCGCGCACACAACACATTAAAAAGAAAATTAAAGATTCCCCTATGCACCCTTGGTTTCGGTTATTTTTATTTGTGGTGTTAATCAACGGGAACTTAGTAGTGCAATTATTTTTACCTGCAAAATTAACTGATCATAAAATAGTAGAAAAAACAACCTCGCAATTTCTTGTGAGCTTTTGAGATGAGTCCGGGAAACGCAGGTTCACCTTTTCACCGAGATCGAGTCACTTAACGAGCTTTAACCAGCGCCGTGTTCTGCACTCGGCACATGCTGCAGAGCCTGCAAAAAGAAAAAAGAGGACTGAAGGCTTAAGCTTGGAGACAACGCGCGGCGTACAACTGCTTTCCTTTCGCTCTGATGTGTTGCCGCGAGCCTGTCTACGACAGCTCAGCGGTGCGGCGCCGGCAGCGCCGTCTACTCCTCTCATCCGAACTGCCGCCGCTTTTCTTGAGGCTCTTCGCGCGTCGTTACGGCCGACGCACGTGGCTTTGACTAACTGCGCCGCGTTGTGGGCGATTTTTCTCCGCCGTCGTCGGGAGAGGGTGAGAGAAGAAAGTGGGCACTCCAGCGCGGAAGACAAATCCTGATTACGAGTTCCGAGACCAAAAATCCATTCGAGCTGAGTTCCTGCCGGGCGCGCCGCAACAAGGTGCGCGAATTCGCTCGCGCCCAGCCGCGCGCGCTCACGTGATTTCACTCGCGCGCTCACGAAAGAAGTTGCAAACTACCACGGAGGCGGTGCTCGCACAGTTCTGCCCGGAAATCGTATTTGTCGCTGCTCCTCCCAGAATGTTTCTCTTTTTTTTTTTCTTCGCAGGTAACCTCCACTCGCTTGTGACATTTTCGCGATCGATGTTATACTCTGTGCATAGAAAGCGAATCTATAACTTAGCGTGTGGTGTCGCGGAGCTAACGATGTTTATGTCGCACTACGAACAACGACTGCGTGTGACGCTGTGCGATTTGGCGGCACAGATATTGGTCCCAGAACACACGTTTCTTTACTGGAAGGAATGGAAATGGCAGATTATGTTCTTTATTCCAGTAATGAAATCTCAAGAAACAACTACAGTAAGGAAATTTGCGCGCAGGCTGCTGGAAGCACTATGCATAATTTAATATGGGAAGCGGTATTATCGATTATAATCTTGAGAGGTCGGATCATTGAGAATATTACCGCGAAGCAGGTGGAGTAAATTTAACCACAATTGAGGTAAAACTGGTTTGGGCCAAACCAGTTTTTTTTTTGCTCGACAGCATAACAAGATATATAATCATCGAATAAAAAGGCGCAAGTGCAACATGAAAACTCTCGACACCTGTTCTACAGGTTTTATTATATTGCCCGCATACGATCTCGAGGCGTTAGTTGTTGTTGTTGTTGTTAGCACAGCGCTCCTCTCACTTCTTTCTCCTCTCCTCATTTCGCCCCTTAACTCTTACCCGAGGCTTCACACATCTACCGCGGACGACGGTCGCTTTTTCCGAAGATGACAGTACTAATGTTATTGCATTAAAATTCCAATGGCTATAGGACAGGAGAGACGTGTGCACGCGCAGTAGTCGGACATGCGATGACATCCACCGTGAGTGAAGAGGAGTTGCTCCAGACGGGAAACCAGGCTTTGCGCGCCATTCAGGGGGTCTACACAAGGGAGTTTCCACATCACTTACCGAGGCAGGAACAAAGGAATTCGCGCAGTTATCACTGTAGGGTATCTAAGTTTCTCTTGAAGGGGTTGGAGGGGGGCGGTTCCGAATTTATACAGCAAAGCTGCTGAGGCGACGTTTTCCGTTTATGCGTTGTCATTATGGCAGACCAGATGCAGCACGTCACGCTGATTGGTCGGAATGGAGTGATATAACACATGAGGCAAAGACAACGCGGCTCGATGGAGCATAAGAATGTCGATCACTGATTGGCCCGAGAACAATGACGACATTTGAGACGTCACGAGTTCCCATCCTTCCTCCTCTCACCCCTTTCTTTCCACCGCTTATGTAAGGCGTGTAGGCGCCTGCCTTTTGAATGTGTATGGATGAGGGACCATGTGTGACAGTGCGTCACGACGCACCCGTGATGCTCGCATACCTCAGACCCCCGTTCCTGCCCACCCCTCACACACCCGCTACCCGCTACCCTCTTCCAAACTCCTTAACTGGTTCCTGAACCCGGCTATTCCAACAATGTGAGCACAAGGCACCCCTGCCCAGAGTTACTCCGATTGGCATCGCCATTTCGCTTCGTTCAGGTTTCGCTAAAGTTCCAGTATCCACAAAGGTAAACGTCCGATAAATTTTTAACGTCATCCATCGGTGTCTTCTTGCACATGCGCTTCTACTGCACATCTCTGCCCGGCAGTGACAGTCCAGCCGTTTTTATGGCATTTATACAAGCACCTTTTACAACTTTTGGCGCACTGTGTCAGGGGCAGTTTAATTAGTCGCTCGTCGATTTCTTCGACAGCAACGTGAAATTAGTATTAAGATCTCGGCTTATTGCAGCCGCTACTCTCCGTCGTTGTTGTTACGAATAACTAAGAAGTCTAGCGCGTAGGACTGGGACAAAGGGATAGAAAAAGGCAGGATGAGCACTAAGGGCTTAACGCTCGACTCCCATTTTTCTATCTCTTTGTTCCAGTTTTTAATTTATCATGAACCGTCAACTAGCCCAGCTTTCTGCCTTGACAGCGTTGCTATGACCTTGTGAAGCTCTAAAAAAATATAAATTTTACGCCCCGAGGGAGGGCAACCACTTGCTGATATTTTAAAGCCCCTTTTATGAATGGGAGTTCGCGCTTCAATGAGGTTTGCTGAGTCCCCGGCTCTGTTTTCTCACTGCCAGGAAGTCCTCCAAGTGGATGGTTTGTTCGTTTTTCTTGGACATGTCATCGATGGACCAGCGTAGGACGGTACTTAAAGGAGTTCATTCCTTTCAGTTTAATTGCATTGAGTTTTTTTACCGGCGAAACTCGGGGAAACTCGGGAAACATTTTCTTAAGCACGCTTGAGCCATGCGAGCTTCAAGATTTCAGTGTGCGGTCAGGAGTACTTCGAGATTTCAAAAGTTTTTAAACCTGGACGCTATCATTGTTTATGTTTAGCTTACGACATTTGTTACATTGCTACGTTGTTCTAATTTACGTTCTCAGTGATTCTTACTATCAACGACGATAGCAAGTTTGCGTAATATTTCAGATTTGGACAACGATAATTTCTGTGGTGGAAGAGTCGAAAATTAACGAGAGAGTCACCTGATTGGGCGCCGTTATGTATTGCTGTGCATTCCTTTTTTTTATTTTGTGCAGTGGGCGAATTTTTCTCTTATTTTAGGGTGTATTAGGGTTTCTCTATTTTAACCAAACTTAAAGCTTCACTCTGGGGATTAAAATGCCGCTAACATGCCGCTGAAGCACCTCTGCCGTTAACAATGCAGCTGCCGCAATCGGTAACCAGTACGTCTTCACTAATGCCACACTAGCAGCGCTTGACCATTGTACATGTGCAAAGGAAGAAAAAAAAATGCAAAAAATAAAACGCTGTTTCCGCCCGGGATCGAACCGGGGACCTTGCGCGTGTGAGGCGCACGTGATAACCGCTACACCACGGAAACAGACCTGTGTTCGATGCCAAGCTGATCAATCACCGTCTTTTGCGCTTCGTTTGGCTGAGAATGATGGTCAGCATTCACAGGCACATAGGTATGCTGCACAAACTCTACTATCGTTTCTTTGTTCCTATAAATTTGCAATTAAATGGACATAACAATTGGCTGCGACTTCTTGTTGTCTACAACACTTTGCTATGGGCGCTATTTAACTTTTCCTGCTCTGATTTGGCAACGGGAACAGAACAAGCATTTATTCATTGTTGGAGCTGTGTTTGATACTGCATACGTGCA
This sequence comes from Amblyomma americanum, assembly GCA_030143305.2. Lineage (NCBI taxonomy): Eukaryota > Metazoa > Arthropoda > Arachnida > Ixodida > Ixodidae > Amblyomma > Amblyomma americanum. The sequence goes on along the minus strand of JARKHS020034944.1, from coordinate 166,815 downwards.
ATCCAGCGTGCATATGCACAGGCATGTACCTTCTGGCCTGCGCGTTTCACTCGATCGTGTTAACAGTCAACTTTCTGATGTTAGCTGTCTCTCTGCGAGCTTTAGATACTACTCTGTTCTTCTTACATCAAAACTTTAAGTTTTTTTTGTTTTACGAGCAGGGTAGCTAAACTCTAGGCCAGTACATTCCCATTGTTCTCGCATATATCTTTGGGTAACGCGCAGCTCTTGCACTTTTGCCCTCTACTCACCCATTCAGAAGACAGGCAGAAGCATGTTAAATGCGGTAATTATGGAGTGCAATGTAGGATACGACTGCATTTGCGTAATAATTTTGGATGACGTTGATGTGGGGCAGAAGCAATCGGGATATGTTGGAAATACCTGCTGGAACGGCTGATGATAATAACGGTCCAGAAGAAGCAGCTCGCTTCCAAGTGTTCAATATGAATGCTTCGCGTCCCTCCTATGGCTGTCTCCTGCTGTGCTTCTGCTAGCTCTTGAGTTCGTCGTCTTCTCATTTATTAGTACTACAAATCTGATGATGGTCGCTGCATTTCAGTGTGTAAAGTGCGTGCGACGATAATCACGCCACGCTTTGATTGCTTTTCTGGACTCTCATGCCCAGCAGTGAGGCGTCCGTCGAGGAACGCTTTCAGGAACTAACAACACGTAGAGAGCCGGCTCTTTATATTGAAACAATGAGGCGGAGCGTTACACAGTATACTATAAACCTTCCATGCTACCGGTTATGCATAACAATTTGCGCATTAAATATACAGAACTTGTGAGCGTGCCGCTAAAAGGAACGCAGCTGAAGAGGCGACTGTAAATCATGTAAAAACATTGAACTTGATATTACAATTTTGCTGCGAAAGCAGGCATTTTCGAACGGTCTTTCATATGCGCTACCATTCGCTACTGCACTGAAGTACGTATTAGCAGGGCTGCCAGTGCCGAGTTTAACGAGATAATAAATTTAGACGGGTCAACACTGTGGAACTTTTACTGTAAGCAAGAAAACTATATCCTCGACTAGCAAACTGCCTGTGATAAGTCCAGAGTGTAACGGTGTTATGACGGTGTTTTGAAGTTTTAAATTGGCATGTGGTACAGGACTTGCTAAGGCTCCTTGAATGTGTGTCATTCAGACGGGTGTAGTTGTTAATGCAGCATGAAATGGTGGATCGTTTGTTTGAATTGCTGTATTTGTGAACGAGAATAGGAAACTTTCTGAGTAGAACGAGAATACGTTCCACCAAAGAAAACAAATTTGAGATTAAACGCAAATATTTAAACACCCGCTCAGCCCGGCTGTTATGAATTTTGTAACGTTGTTATCTTGTTTGTTTTAGGCTGAACGGAGGGTTTCAAATAAGTTTGTTTAGTGGAAGTGGAAACAAGAAGTATATATTGCTCATATGCAGAGCGAAAAGGCAGCTGCATCATAGCATAGCATTACGACAAGTTGAAAAGAGATATGAATTATCTTTCTCTTTCGTATAAGCCACCTAATTGATTAGAAAAAAATGTTGCTGCTGGCTGCCGATAGGACTAACTTATTTAAAAGTCATAATAGCAATAGCTTTCTGTGAGTGTGGTCGTTTTAAAATGTCAGATGGTGAACGTCTAGATTTCGGGAAAACAAACAAACAATATTTTGTTCTTTTTAAGCAAAGCGTGAAATTCAGCAATATAGCCAGCGTAAACATTGTCGATATTTTAAAATCTGCGCCCCTTCTGTCATTTAATTGATTCCTTCATTCATGGCTTGGTCCAGGTGTACACCATTAGGGGAGGCCTTTGTCATGAAGTGGACGTTATCCGTCTGATGATGGTCAAGAAAAAGCTGGAGACGCTGAGTGTTATGGACGCCCATTCTATCTGGTTGCAGAACAGGAACCGCTGGTTAGCCGCGCCATCTTGGGGGAAGCTTTGGAAGGTTTGATGGTGCTTTTTGATCGTGTGATTGCTCTGGCAGAGTAAAACATAATACATTCGATTTTGATGATTATTACAGTGCTGTACCGCCATGTAATTCCACACCCTCCAGTTTTAACTGGTTCAGGTTCGCGCGCGTTAACCTCTGAGCAAATTTTGTTTCAGTAGAACTTCGGAATAGGCACCGCCACACCGCTGCACCGCCTATGGAGCTCGGTTCCTGGCCCAGCATGTCTGGAGAAAAAGGAAAAAGAGTGCATCTGAAGCCGCGGACATAATTTCTTTGACGACATGTATGCCGAAAATTCTTTCATTGCGAAAGCACTACTCCGAAAGCACCAAACCCGAGAAAGAACATTGTCTTGTGTGATCGGAGTAACCCGGATAAGCTCGGGTCAGTTCGGAGCGGCGTCGCGCCAGCTGTAGCCAATGAGAGGAGGGCGTCGCGCGAGCTGCCGCAGAGTGGATAGAGGACGATGAAGAGCGAGAAACGCGGTTGCGTTTCTCGCTTTTCAAAAAAGCGGCGAATAATGAACACATGCTCTTGCACGTATACTGCACTTGTTTGTTTTTCATCACTATTCTGCCAGGTTGTTTGATTGACTGAATTTTAAATTCGTCTTCACTCGTTTATAGCAATGCAACATGCGCACCTATACTACGCCAACTGAGTCGGCCCATATGGGCAGTCGGTGGCATTTCTGTCGCATCGCGTCATCGCTGAATCAGTTGCGTCGCTTTTATTTTTATTTATTTATTTATTCATACTGCCGGCACAGGCCAAGGCAGGAGTTGCAGTTTTGCAAAGTACACATCTTTTTAGAACTTTTGCATGTAAAATACAATCAAAAACAGAAAAAGAATCTCTTTGAACATTAGGAATTTTTGCACGTCACTGACGGCAGGAAAAAGAAAGAAAATATTTGAATAGCGCACAAAAACGTCAACCGCTGTGGTGCAATGTGAAGAACAAAAGGCGCGTGGCCGTAATAGCAAAGTACAACAATTGTAATTAAGAGTAGGTCCGACTGGCAAAAGTTAAATAAAAGAAAACAGAGCAATGTACATAGATCACTTAGAGGGTGACAGGTGACAAGGCTAGTATACAATACATTTTTTTTGTGCACTCATAGAATATTCCCGTAGTGCAGCTTCAAAGCCCTTAGTCACAGAATTTATAACTTCATTGGGTAGTTTGTTCCAGTCATCTATTGTCCTCACGAGAAAAGAATAATGAAATGAGTCTGTCTTGTAAGTCAATGGTTTGATATGTTTACTGTGTTTTGTCCTTGACTGGATGGAACTGTCTGCTACAATGTACCTTTCGAGGTTTACTTCGTAATAGCCACGTAAAATATGATAAAAGAAAACAATCCTATTGTGTTCCATTTTCTTCTTAACAGGGGTTAATCCAGCCTTTATTCTTAGTTCTGAAACTGACTGCATTCTAGAATAAGCATTATAAATGAACCTAAGAGCTTTGTTCTGCACACGTTCACATTTCAAAATATTCTGCTCAGTGTATGGCTCCCAAATGGGGCTTGCATAAGTAAGTAGTGGCAGGACTGTCATTTTATATGCTAGCAACTTGACATCTTGACATTTTATATGCTAACAACTTGAACAGCATTGCCGATGGCCGTTAAGAAGTCCAATAAAGTTACATGATTCAGAATTGGCGACATGTTCAGCGTTCTCAGTTTTGTTTCTTCTGATGAATCAGCCTGTAATTACAACATGCGAACAGAATTATAATTCTGAATGATTTACAAAATATAGTTGCGCATTGATAGTGCATGCACACAGCGTTGAACCGTAGTACTTATATTAGACTGCGTATTTTACCGCAGGCCGGTGGCCAGCCAGCTGATCAAGGGCGACGCGGTGACGGCAGAGTCCTTCGAGAGCGTCACCATCTACTTCAGCGACATTGTGGGGTTCACCAGCCTCTCTGCGCAGAGCACGCCCATGCAGGTAAGCAATGGTAAGAAGTGCTGGGCCGGCGCTGACAGCGATGGTCGTAGTATTTTCGTCTAGTTTTTCTGGATTTTCAGGCACCGGAGTACGGGCGTCTCTCACTGATTGCTCGGCTTGACTCATGGAGGTGTGTGGGTCTATAAGTTGATCATTTGGTCGTCCATGCCGCCGCTCACAAATCGGTTGCAAGCTGTGCTCCAACCTGTCACAGTATTGCGACGCTCAGCTTAATCGTTGTCCCGACCGCAAGTTAACACATCTAATGTGCCCAATTCAGCACAGAAATGAGCACATCAGAGTATTGTTGAATCTGTCTCGCTTCCCGTGCATTACACCTACCGGGGCGTGCCCCAGGGCGCTGTACTCAGTCCTACTTTGTTTAATATAACAATTATAAGACTCCCGGAGTACTTACCATATACCGTCCATATCTCTATGTATGCCGACGACATCTGCATCTGGGCCTCCTCTGTGACGCGTCTCCAGGTGCGAGCAAGACTTCAGAGGGCAGCAGCCATAACTTCCTTCTATCTCCGAGAACAAGGCCTTAGCGTGTCAGCCGAGAAGTGCGCTACAGTGGCATTTACGCGCAAAAGTATGACTCGTTATCCGCTAACTATTGACGGCCATGACATTACATATCGTGTATCTCATCGTTTTTTAGGAATTGTTATAGATCGAAATTTATCATGGAGCCCGCATTGCAGCTTTGTAAAGAAAAGGCAAATCTCTATCGCACACCTGCTCAGATCTCTTGGCGGAAAATCATGGGGCTTGTCGATTATATCAATGCTGCAACTCTTCAGAGCTCTCTTTTTGGGATTTTTGCGGTATAGTGCACCAGTGCTTTCAAGCACATGCAAGACGAATTTGCGTGCCCTCGAAGCTATACAAGGTCAGGCGCTTCGCACATGCCTGGGTCTCCCTCGCAGCGCATCAACAGTTGCTACCGTTGTAATCGCCTAGGAGGACTACCCACTCTCGACGTATATAACCCTCGACACCCTGCGGATCCCCATACGGCTTCTAACAGCGATTCCCCAGCACCACCTTGTTTCAGTGGCGGATCAAAGACCACACGCAGCGTTTTCAATGGTTATAGCAGCCCACCAGTCGTCCTTCCCATCGCAGTTCACCCCGGCAGCACGGCCTTCCTCTGCGCTGTGGTGTCTGCGGGAGTCGTGCGTGCGCTTTACGATTCCGGGCATAACGAAAGAATCGAAATTATCGACACCGGCAATTAAACAGTTGACACTCTACCTACTCCACGCCGCATACAGTGACCGCACTCATGTGTATACAGATGGTTCGGTCTCAGGTACAAGTTCAACCTATGCCGTGGTGATTCCTACGAGACAGGCCAGTATTATTCGGCAAACTTCGCATCGGACAACCTCCACCGGGTCAGAATTGGCCGCTCTTCGTGCGGCTGTGCAGTACATAGGTGCACAAACACCCCACAAATGGGCTGTGTTCTGCGACTCAAAAGCAGCCCTACAGTTTCTTAATTCTGCTTTACGCCATGGCGATCACGATGAACTCGTAGCTGAACTAAGACATCTTCAACACCAGGCTCAGGAAGAGGGTCATGCCATCGTCTTCCAGTGGATACCGGAACACTGTGGCATTGTCGGAAACGACGCAGCTGACGCTGCAGCTCGAGTGGCTCACGGCAGTGCCAACATTGTCCAGATACCGTTGACAACAGCCGACGCAGCAAGACACCTGCGAATGCTTGGCCGGAAAGAGATTTTAGCGTCATGGTCTTCTCCTGGCAACTCCACATGCCGTACAACTGTACTGCCTAGACCCATTACTTAAACTCAGTCCTCCGTCCGGCCTCTCCCGCTGCGATGCTACGCTGTTGTGTCGCCCGTGGCTGGGAGTGGCGTTCACAAATGCCTACTCCGACTTAATCGCAATGGCAGACTCTTCTGTGTGTGAGATCTGTGGGTGCGATAAAGCTATAGAACACCTTCTTTGTAACTGCCCTCGCTTTCAGCGTGAGCGTGCACTTCTGGCTGCAACACTCCGCCGTTTAGATCCCCGGCTCCTAACTGAAGCCAAGGTTCTGGGTACCTGGAGTAAGCCTTCATCGCAGAGGACAGCTTTGAAGTAATAATAATTAATAATTGGTTTTTGGTGGAAAGGAAATGGCGCAGTATCTGTCTCATATATCTTTGGACACCTGAACCGCGCCGTAAGGGAAGGGATAAAGGAGGGAGTGAAAGAACAAAGGAAGGAAGAATAGGTGCCGTAGTGGAGGGCTCCGGAATAATTTCGACCACCTGGGGATCTTTAACGTGCACTGACATCGCACAGCGCACGAGCGCCTTAGCGTTTTTCCTCCATAAAAACGCAGCCGCCGCGGTCGGGTTCGAACCCGGGAACTCTGGATCAGTAGTCGAGCGCCCTAATCACTGAGCCACCGCGGCGGGTCAGCTTTGAAGGCAGTTTTCATGTTCCTGAAGGGCTCGGGACTGAATGCAAGGTTGTGAACTATCAGTGTGTGCCCTTTGTACCCTGCAAGTAATGGCCAACGGACATGTGGAAAAGTGATCATCTCCCTTTGTTCTCTCTCCCTTCTATATCTCCCTCCGTTCCCCTTCCCAAGTGCAGGGTAGCATACCCAGGCGCTGCCTAGATAACGTCCCTGCCTTCCCGTTTGTCTTTCTTTCTCTCTCTCTCTCTCTTTCATTATTGCAGAAGACACTTCGACGACAGGAAGTCCCATGGAAAGCGCCATGCAAACTGCAAGAAGTCCTACAAGCTTTCCTCAAAGTGTCATTTAAGTGGCAGACACTATTTATTTATTTATTTATTTATTTATTTATTTATTTATTTATTTATTTATTTATTTATTTATTTATTTGCCCTCAAGACCAGAGGCATTACAGAGGGGAAAGGTACGATGAACAAGAACAAGAAATGCAGTTAAACGTTGTAAAGAAAACGTTTCTCCTAATTATACAATGCTAGATAAATATTGCCTAATCATACAATACAGCGAGACTTTATAAAAACAAGGTTCTTGTAATCATACAATGTTAGCTAAACAGTTTCGAAACACCTCGTTATTATTGATAGACACAATTTCAGCAGGAAGGTGGCTCAATTCGCGAGATGTAAGCGGGATATATGACTGAAAAAAAGTTTGTGTCACAACGGCACACGCCAACTTTGTGAATGTGATCGATACGATGACAGCTATAGAGCGGTTCAAGAATCAGTTCAGTATGCAGTGTGGGATGGTGTAAACGTTTACGAAATAACGCTAAGCGATCAATTTTACGGCGAGACGGTAAAGACGATAGCTCAAAGCTACTTCTCTTCGTTTATATGCTGGCTGTTCAGTTGTAATTAGAAAGGATGAAGCGAGTAGAATTATTCTGAACAATTTCAACAATCTCAAGAGAATGGGTTAGGGTGACATGAGCAGGGTCCCATACTGATGACGCGTATTCAAGTTTCGGGCGTACAAAATCCTCAATAAACGGCAATCTGTAAGAAAAGCACAAAAGGTGCAAATAGTCAGCGACAATAATGCGCGCAGGGCTGCTACCAAAGGGAACATTACTGTAATAAGAAGAGCAGTGGATCCTATACTGAATCTGGGACCTTTAGAGCGGAGCAACCGAAGGCCACTTGAAATCAGAAAAGGCACAATTCGGAGGAGAAGCTTGCGAGTTCCTAGCACGTGTCTATTGGTGGGTGAGCGCAGTAGTGACCGTATAGTCCTGGGTTTCGTCAGCTCATTTTGTTGGAAAACATGTTACGAATGTGAAACGGGAACGCTTACGGAGATGCCCCTTGCAATGAAACATAATTTAGGCCACTTTTATCTGCGCCTTTCATCGCCCAGCGTGGCGACAGATTAAGTTCCCACAGATGTAAATGCAGTGAGACTGGCGGGCCCACTCTCCGGTTTTGAAAAGAGCATATACCCAAGCCTGTTTAGGAGAAAGTATACGCGCTATCCGACCCGCTCCAGGCAGGACTCTGTCGTTCCGTTGGTGTGTCCGGGCCCGTTCGCATCTTCTATTGATCGGTCGAATGGAGGCTGCCAGCATGATGTGTGCTTAACCGTGTACGGAGGGTCGTGCGAAAAAGAAATTGCCCCGCCGCGGTGGCTCAGTGGTTAGGGCGCTCGACTACTGATCCGGAGTTCCCGGGTTCGAACCCGACCGCGGCGGCTGCGTTTTTATGGAGGAAAAACGCTAAGGCGCCCGTGTGCTGTGCGATGTCAGTGCACGTTAAAGATCCCCAGGTGGTCGAAATTATTCCGGAGCCCTCCACTACGGCACCTCTCTCTTCCTTTCTTCTTTCAATCCCTCCTTTACCCTTCCCTTACGGCGCGGTTTAGGTGTCCAAAGATATATGAGACAGATACTGCGCCATTTCCTTTCCCCCCCAAAAAAACCAATTATTAAGCACTGTGAACTCTATATCGTATTGAAATTAACAAACGAAAATTGTTGGGGTGAGCAACAGACGCCCCACTTTTGTGTGTGTGTGTGTGTGTGTGTGTGTGTGTGTGTGTGTGTGTGTGTGTGTGTGTGTGTGTGTGTGTGTGTGTGTGTGTGTGTGTGTGTGTGTGTGTGTGTGTGTGTGTGTGTGTGTGTGTGTGTGTGTGTGTGTGTGTGTGTGTGTGTGTGTGTGTGTGTGTGTGTGTGTGTGGTGTGTGTGTGTGTGTGTGTGTGTAAACGGTGCTCCTTCGGCAAAAAGCGGTAATAGCAGCAAGTGTACTCTGTGTTAGTTCGTTTCAAAATGGGCGTTGCTCTCGGCCATGCTCAATTTGCTCAGTTTAAAGGTGCACTGAGGACAAATTCAAGTTGGCCTGTATTCATGAATTACCGGGTTCTAATCATAGAGCGACTACTTTCACTGAAAGCAGAGCTTTATAAGCTATAATATGAATAACATGTGTCGCCATCCGCGGCCGTTTTCGCAGGCAGACTACGGTGTACCGAGACAGGTTTTGGCGCTTGTGCGAATCTCTGAGGCCAAGCTGCGCTACAGTAAAGAAAAAAAACTGTTGTCACGGGGTCCATTTCGGTTTTTACGTCACGAGTTTTGAATCGGTAGCGGGGAAATTATTAAATGCGATTTTCCTGTCATTAAACGCGCTTTTTTCTGCGGGAGAAACAAACATAACGAGAAAGAGCGAGAGAATCGGCTTTTACCAAAAACAAATTTTGAACGACAGCCAACGTTTGAGACAATGCGCCAACAACATCGTAGAAACCGCCACACGTGAACATGATCGTTCCAGTGCGCTCCGCTCGCGTTTCGTGTTAGAAAGAGAAAGAGATAAGGCCGCGAGCCGGAGGCGGTAAACAGGAAGCAAGAGGAAACAAACGTAACTGCGCTTGCATGCGATATGAAAACGAATCCTTTATTGCCTTGCGGTCAGCAATTACTCTGGAAATATGAGCGAGAAACGCACCTCTTGTTTCCGTTCTGTTTCTTTCTTTTTTTTAAGTAGCCTCGTTCTGGCCGTTTGCATTATCCCACCGTGCGTTTCTAAGTTGGATGCAGCAGCAGCAAAAGTAAATACGACACCGTTGCAGGAACTAAGTGTTGCCTTTTCCACGGCTCGTAGCTGCACACAACAATGATTAAGTTCCAGGCACGCTATGGACGAGAGATACCCTAGCACGGGTGCGATGAATTTCCAAGGAACTCACCAGAACAATTGTCTCGTACGCCGTGATGTTTAAAAAAAAAAGTGTTCTGTACTTGTCGACCTGTACACGCGGGATTTTTGCTCCCCGCAAAGGGCGCTCGCTTTCGAAAGCAGCCATAAATCGTGCGAGCCATAATTGCTTTGGGAGAGCCCGCGTAATTAATCAGATGCTTCTAATGCTGAACAGGCGCAGAGAACGTAACATAATTTGATTTCTCTTCCAGCCCCTCTCCTGCGATTAGGAATCGGCAGCAGCAGAATTCGCCGGCCACTCGTGCCACCCTGATACAGATGAGGCGCGTTACTGCGTTCGACAGCATAACACGAGCAGAAAGTATAGCCACTACGGCGTTTAAAATTCTTTGAGTCAGGCGAAAGGTTCAGCGGGCGCTAAGAGTACGAAATACGACGCCAGGAAATATACGCTGCTCCAGAAGTTTTGAACTTCACAGCGGATGTTTTTGGTAACTAGTTGTTTCAAAGTACGCACTTGTATAGCGCTGTTTGATGCGTGGGGTTTAATGGTCCGGAACTGCGCGTGGTTTGTGGAGAATTAAGCCCCAGTGGAGTGAATAAATTTGGACGAGTTGGTATGTATTCATTATTGGAGGACTCCTGATTATCTTCGACCACATGGTATTCTTCAACGTGCGCTGACATTTCACAGCAGACGGGTTCGACGACCTCGCACTCAGCAGCAGAACGCCATTGCCGCTACAAACCACCAGAGCAGACAGTAATGGTGTTGTGTACGCTGCATGGGTTTAGCCGGCATGCAGTGAAGAAAATAGCTGTGATGCTTATTTGGCTGATTAGCAGAATTTTTGTTAGCTGATCATTTCATTAATGACGTTAGCCTTCATGTGGCAGTCATATATTATTGGAGACTTGATTGACGAGTGACTAACTGGGTTTAATGACCTTACGAAAAGAAACAGACACATTATTCTGTAACAGTGTTCAGAGATATCCGCCAGCCCCGATCAGAGTAGTGCGTTTCAGGCATGCGACGAGGCAAACATACGCACAAAAACTGCCACGCATAAATAGGACAAACGTGAACACTACAAGCACGTAGGACTGTGGACAAGAGCATGCGCGAGAAATGCTACGAGCGCTTTCTCGCACCCAACAGAGAACGCGTCGCAAAGACTCTACATGCACATTCCAAAAGGATAAAAAGCTGCGACGTTTTCAAGGAGTCTCTCTTCGCACACCTCATGGGGACGCTGTGCATTCACAAGTGCATAAAATTTATCTCTCGTACGGTTTTTTTTTTCAATAAATATTCGGTTTTTTCTTTGTGCTTCGTTGCGAACGACATTAACACTAGTTTTTAGCGACACTCTTGATGTCCATGGCGCGCTAATTGCGAGCTAAATATTACACGAGACAGTGCCCTTTGCATGAGCTTCTGAGACCTGCACGCCAGGTTATAAGTGGGTATGGGAGGTATCTGTTGCTGCAACAGGCGGCGTCATCGCTTCGGAAGACGGGGTTGCTGCAACGCGCGCCTATTCTTTCAAACTTTCCTTTGGCATCTATTTCTATCAACTATATTTTATTTAAGTAGGTTGGAGGCAGTAGAAAGGCCCGTGAACTTTCCTCCTTCAGTCTCAGCAGCAGTAGAGAGACTAAGCAGGAACATGACCAGCAGCGCTGTCTATACTCGCGTTGGCACAAATGGTTTCAGTGCATCGCGCTTCCACTACCCGTACTGGCACCTAAAAGGCGCGGGTTCTATGCTTGAGTTTTCGCGTGATGTGAATAGACGGACGGACCAATGTCTGCAGGAAAGAGATGAAAAAGTAGGCGTTAGAACCATTCCTGCATCAATAACACGACGCGCAAATTATTTATCTTCAAGTACAATTTTAAGTTTCATTCAGTGTGACGTCTTATACCGTGACATTTAAGGACGAAGATAGGACTTCAATAAATTCATTATGTGTGAAATAAAAGAGTACATTTACAAGGAAAATGAGTCAAAGTGTGCTGTCACTCCTGCTTTAAGCGAAGCTTGTCATTGCTGACTTCAAGTCAAAGACGAGCGTAGGCAAATGGAAGTCGTAGCTGATAGAACTTCGCCTGACTTTAATCCTACCCGAAGGTATTACACTGAAACATATACGACAGGTAAGCCATTTTGATCACTACCTGGCCAGCCTCGAAAAGGCACTCCATTGCCTAATCCCCCTACTCTTTACCTGTCCTCGGAATCTCTCGATTGATGTGCACTTTGCAAAGAGCTTCCGCCGCGCCTCTTCGAAAAGCCTTTTTTTTCGCCCCTTTTTTAAGCTTACCCTAGCCACGCACGGGTGTGCGTCTGTGCTTACCTCAACAGTTGTTCGCTACCGAGTGTCTTCCGCTTGCCTTTTACCCTTTTTTTTTTCCTTTTACACCATTACGTCTGCCGCACTGCCTCAGCAAACACGACCTGGCCGCCGCCTTGTCCGTCCTCTCTTCTCGAGATTAAGCCTGACATTTCGAGAAAAACAACAGAGAAAAAGAATAACAACCGCTACTCAACGTGGTTGTTCCCCGGCCAGACGTCTCAATTCCATCGAGACGCTAATGGAATTGCCGGTGGTGCTATGTTACGGCGCGGCTGCGGCCCGCTGCTGCTGTTACGACGAATCTGCGCACTGATCGCTTTCTGGCCCCACAAAAAAAAAAAAGATATTTCAACCTTACCGAATTTCTTTACTACTTGGCTTCTTCTCTCTTTGAGCGCAAATACCGAAAATGGTGGTGCGCTCTCGCGAGCTTCTTGGGAACGACGAGGAAACGTTGTGTTAGTTTATATATTTTCTCCCGCTTCTTCTGCTCGATTTCCGTGCTAAAGGCGGCGGAAAAGACTTGGTGCACGGATGGAAATCCCGACTTGGAAATACGCCTGCTTCTTGCGCTAACTCGAAAAAGGGTTTTCTTAAGGATTTGAGCTCGAGCAGTGCGCAGGCTTTGAAAGCGGCTGCAAAAATTCTTCGCGGCACAAAGGAACCGCAGTTCGTCGTTACCACACTGTTTGCCATTGCCATACGCGACAGACAGACAGTAGTCCTGCATCTCGGAAGTGCCATCGACAGTAAATGTTTACGCGACGCGTTTTCTCGAAAACTGTTTTTTATTGTTGGGCTGTCTGGCGACATGCTCACCTGGTATTGTCACCAGCGTATGAAGCAGGCACCGCAGCCCCTCATAGCCTCAGTCCTTTGAGGCGACTGGCTGACGCTACTGCGCCGAAATAAATTCTTTTTCCGCCTACCCGCATCCCGTAAACTATTGCTTGCGATAGTGCGTGTGTTGGAGCGTGCAGTATAGTTTGCCATTTCTTATAGTGCCAGTCGTGCACTTACTGCTGAGCAGTGAATTGTCGGCATCTTTCCGCTAGCTTGTGCACCCGCTGACTCGTTCGAATCGCGCTTATACCTCGCGCGCGAATAAACTCCCAAACAGCGGCGCCTAATGTTTCGCAAGGCAGCGTTTCGCTCCAGAGCAGGTAGCAACGACGGCTGCGAACCTGAGCAGGAAGCATCGGTAATGCGCAGCCCTGTCGGTGCCTGCTGCAGATGGATGCCGTGGCTACGCGCAGCGCCGATCTATACACACGCGTTCCTGAGCAATCGAACACGCCGAGTTAATTGCGTACGCTGCATGCCGGCAACAATTACGCGTGTAGCTGACGTGCACGTGGTAATGCCATAAACGCAGTGAAGGCCTCGAAGCTCAGGTTGCTGGTGCCGGGCAAGTTTAAGGGGCGAGTATCAGTACGAAGCGTATAGGTTAGTGCGAGGAATTGGACATACGTTATATAGGTCTGATAAAGAAAGACGAAGGTGCCCTCGAGAAATTCGACTTATGTTAGCGTGGGCAATACGAATAAATAAGAAAAAATTAGCCGACGATTACGCTTCTCGGTAAAGCGATTATTGAGCGCAGCTGCTGCAATACTCGAACCGCAGGCGACCGCATACGGAACACGCAGTGCCGAATGAAAGCGCGCACAGCATTCTGCCGCCCCCGCCGCGGTGGCTCAGTGGTTAGGGCGCTCGACTACTGATCCGGAGTTCCCGGGTTCGAACCCGACCGCGGCGGCTGCGTTTTTATGGAGGAAAAACGCTAAGGCGCCCGTGTGCTGTGCGATGCCAGCGCACGTTAAAGATCCCCAGGTGGTCGAAATTATTCCGGAGACCTCCACTACGGCACCTATTCTTCCTTTCTTTCACTCCCTCCTTTATCCCCTCCCTTACGGCGCGGTTCAGGTGTCCAAAGATATATGAGACAGATACTGCGCCATTTCCTTTCCCCAAAAACCAATTATTATTATTATTATTCTGCCGCCGATGAGCTTCGCCTTCGGCGAACGGCCGGCGCGCTTACAGAGCGCGCTACTGTGGCGCCATCTCTGGAGAGCGACGCATACTTTATCGGTGACGTCATTAGCGAGCCCACGATGGCGCACGCTACTATTGGCTACTCTTCACGCTGCTGCAGTTCCTCCTTCCTCGCTTTCCTCCTTGCGCTCTCTTCGCTATCGCTGTATTTCCTCCTCTGCTGCACTCCGCGTTAGGTTACGCCGAGGCACGCCGTTTAGCGCAGGAACGGGCGCCGAAGAGCTGCTCTCTAAAATAGCGCCCTCCCCACACCACCAATGGAACAACGGGCAGAGGAATTGAACATACTTTAGATTGGGTGGAGGAAAAAAAGAAACACAAATAATGGCCCCTACCCGCACCGCCGCCAAGAACAACGGGCTCTGAGAAAGGAATTAGATAATCGAGCTTAGGATTGCCCTAAAAAATTAGAAACAATTAATACCAGCCTGCACCGCTAGCGCACAACAGGCTTAGAGGAATTATACGGCTGGAGTACGCAATTTCAGGCTATAAAAAGAGACAAAAATAATAATTTCCTACCCGCACCGCCGATTGGCACAACAGGCTAGCGGAATTAGACATACGCTAGGAAGGCTTAGAAAAAAAAATAAAGATAATAGTGCCCTCTCTGTACCGTCGATTGAACAAAGAGCATGATGCTAGGACGAGCAGAAGGGTTGAAAAATAAAATCTCCCTACCCATTTCACTTTTAGGACATACGTTTGGATGGGCTAGAAATAGAAAATTAATAGTGTCCCGCCCGTGCTGCGATTGGTACAACGGTCTTGCGGGAAGCGGCTGCAGATCAGAGAAGTTTTGCTGCATTAGAGCGGTAGCAGTATGAGAGACAGGAGCGAGGAGGTTTTGGTCAGCTCGAACCGGGAAGACCAGCGGCGCCTGGCGGAGAGGCCATTTGCGTTGCAAAAGACAACAAAAGGAATGCATATACATATGTGTTCCAGTAGTTAGCTAGCTCCCACATTCCATACATACTGTCCTACAAATGCGGTAGGAAATAACGCCACTCCTGCTGCGCTTTAAATGTGCATGCCTGTAGGACCACTCAAAGATTAGACGTGACGTACAGTACTCACGGATTGAAATAGGACATTCTGAGCGCAAGCCTTGCAGTGCCACGCAGGCATGTGGTAAACCACAGTCCGGCTCGTTGGCTACTGGAAGGAACAATTCTGCTTTGTAGATGTTCTCCCCCTCGCGCCATACCACAATGCACCACCTTGGTTCTATGAGCATCTACAGGCGGCGCTCCATGAAGCGACGGCCACGCGCTCCGAATGTCCTATTTCAATCCGTGAGTACTGTACATTTACTTCGTGTTTCAGTTTTCACACTTTAATTATGACTCAGCACAATCTTGATGCTTGAAACATTTCGGTATGTGGAACGCTACTGTACTGAGCACACTGCTATTGAAATTATTTGAGGCGTAACATAGATTCCAGTTCATAACTTGTACTAGAATTGTTTCCCGGACGTTTAATTGTCACTGTTTATTACATAAAGTGCCTTGAATGAGGGAAGGAGTGGAACGGCAGCGAAGCACATATCGAAATTTCGCTTATATAAACGTAGCCAAAGAATCGCTGTTGTGGTTATAAAACGACAACTAAGGAATGCAAGATGCAGAAAAATCTGTGTCGAGTGATAACCTTAGAAAACGAAAATTGACATACCGATGAACACCTCGCACATTGAAATTCTCTGTGGCACACATTGAGAAAGAATTGCACGTGTGGTTACGAAACAACAACACTAACAGGAGTACAAGCTACAGAGGAATATGCATAAAGGCAAACTCGGTATGTAAAAGAGCAGTTCTCGAGGCTAAAATCTAGTGTTGCCTACAGAAAGGTGTCTGTGTTCAGAACGCTTGCCTACTCAGCCGGAGGGCCGGAATTCAATCCTAGCTGCGGCGGCCGCCTTTCGATGGAGGCGAAATGCAAAAACGCGCCTGTGGGCTACGCGATGACAACTCACGTCAGTCCGGAGCCCTCCATTTCGGCGTTCCTCATAGCCCGTGTGTCGCTTCGGAACATTAAGCCCTAAAATTTAAACTTTAGAGAAAGGCGTAGCACATAAAAACTAACTTGAAAGAGAAAATGACATTGTAACCAGAGCCACGCCAAAAATAACTGCAAAAGGCCAGCAAATTCTGTTTCCATTTATTTTGTCATCAGTATTTATGCCCTTATTGCGGTACTATGGCTTGCTTGAAAATTAGTATGTCTCCCATGGTCGTGGTAATTGTGTCTCTAGTGCTTCCTGAACGCGAACGTCGGGCAGAGACCACTTCATGGTGGTCGCTAACGGCGTTGTTCCTCCGGGGGACCTGCGCGAATGCTTGTAGCAGTTGGAGGGGGGGGGTTCCTACGAGGGACCGTTTGCAACAATGGGACATTGTAGTGTCGGCGCAGTGCCAGAAATGTCCTCTCCAGGAGTCTAACCGGCATGTTGTGCAAGAATGTGTAGGAGCCCGAATTTTTTTAAGGGTCGTCCACGCTGGTTTTCGGGGTCTTGGAGTGTACCGCTTTCTAACATCTGGTAGTTTCCGCTGCATTCGTGCTTTGTCGCAATAGCTGTGAGGCTGTCGCCTCAAGCTGCTGTCGGGGCGCTCTTTTTCAAACAACGGGGAGCGTTTGCAGGTAGCTGCCAAGTTTTCTGGTGGAGGAGACTTTTTGATTCAATTGAGCAGGAGTTCCGGCACTAATGATCCTGCCCTTTCGTGTCACTATCAAACGGTCTCGTGAGGCTTGTTATTAGGCCAGCTTGATTTGTACAGCCAGGTCACCTGCACAGTGCATGCTCAGATTAGTCCCCATTTCTCCCCATGAATCTGTTACTGAGTGGTTTGAGGTGAACGTACTGTTCTCAGCAGAATTTTTCTGTGTACTTATGCCACATATTGTATACCGTGTAAATAACTAATTTCATTGCTGTATATAACTGCACATATCTGGATTTACATAGCCCGTGCCTTTGCTGCATATAACTATACATAGGTGTGAAAAACTCTCTCTATATTTGCATGACATCGATTTATCAATTGTTTGTACTTGCTGTGTACACTTTTCTCATTTTTAGCACGTATCTACACGTCTCTGCATAAAGTTTCTTTCTGTGCACTGCTTATGAGCTGTATTCTCGTGCTTTTTTTGTAGCTATAGCTACATTACGGTAGCATTTCGATCCTTCAGCGTGGCGGCGCCGACACAGGGCATCTGAAAAGGGCGATTGGTGTTAGTGGGACATGATGACAGGTCACACACACTATCAACACTAGAAGGTGTCTCATGCAGGTTGATCAGTGAAAGCTTTGCTATAACACCCTGAGAGGGAACCCCGTCAAACAATTCAGCGACATCTAGGAGATGTGTTGTTCGTCGGCATGGTTTAACGCACGGGGAGCTGTGGTTAGCAGCATGAGCTCGAGTGAAGCTCGCTCTTGGAGGAGTGGAGAAGGCTACTCCATCCGTGGTGATGACGATACCTGTGGAAAGCGTTGTTTTGGAGGGGTCGCTTTCTAGGGACGGGAATCATCATTTAGAATGAAGAAACCAATCAGTGTTTTCGTTGCTTCCAAACATGTAAATGCCGCATAAAAGTGATTGGACAGAGATTAATGCGCGTATTTTAGCACATTTTTAAAAATCTTTTCATTAGTCATGTGCAGTGTAATTTCTTATATGCCTGTATAAATTGTTTGGATATCTGCGGGGTAGCCCTGTTTCAGCTGAAATACCTTGCCATTTTCAGTAAGTTTCAGGAACGATTCATGGGCCCCTATGCTTAGACATTTATTAAGAGTCAGAATGTTACATGTTCGCACAGTTTCTCAAATAGCCTTCGTGATGATTCTAGCACGTTCGAAATCTTGACACATGTTAATCTCGCCTAATTGTTAGCGGTAGTACGGGCACATTGGAGCAATCAGTCATTGGGCAATTTCAGACTGTGAAAATCAGTGAAGTGACCCGAACATATACCAGGTGTTTCTCCTATGATGATCTGCAATTTTTAAAAATAGGGTTATTGAGTTAGAAGAGCGCTTTTTTTCGGCGTAGCATTGTCAGCAGTCTAGCACACCAGAATACAATTTAGAAGTGATAACTAGTAGGCTGGTTAATTAATAATGAGTAGTTAAATTTTTCACTATAACTGCCATTTTTTGCCCACCTTAAGTAATACCCATATCAGTTTTTATAATTTAGAAAAAGCAGTTGCCTTCGGCCCTGTGGCCCAACAAATTTTAGCCATTTCGACGAGTTACGTGCACTGGAGAGGTTGCTTTGCCTGCAAGCTTCTCGAAAGCGCATGTATTTTGCCTCGATGTAGGCAAGAGCTGTTGGGCCACAGCGCGGAGGGTAACTGCGTTTTAGAAATTCTAAAAACTGATATTAATGTTACTCAAGGTGGGCTACAGCGTTTCTCAATAAATAAGCAGACTAACAATAATAGTAAAAACTTAAACATGCAATATTAGTTAACCACCTACTAGTAGCACGTTTCAGCTGTATTCTGATGCGCTATACCACTGATAATGTTATAAGAAAAAGCGCTCTTCTAACTGAAAAAAAAAAACTTTTTTTTAAATCGCAAAACGTCTTAGATGAAACACTACGTAATTTATGTAAGAAATCCACAGACAATTCAAGTGCCTAATGTAATCTTAGCAGGCACCTGATAAGATGCATTCAGGCGGGCAGTTGCATGCTTTCAAAATTGTCCTAACCGCACTGTTTAATGGCGTGGTAATGTGTCTGATGGAGAGTTTAACAGCAGTCGCGACGCCTCCGCGGTAGTTGAAAAGACGGTCCCGGCCGTCTCGAGTTAAGACATTCCTATATATCCCGAATAATTACGGTGTCAACAGTGGTGGTTTAAGACCGCTTTCCAGCTACCAGCGTGAGACTCCTGCGACTGGGTTCAATCGAAGCTTCCTCATGGCTTGGCATGACATTACGAATGTTACTCTAAAGCACACGGACACAGCTTCCACCTCTCTTATAGGGTTTTCTTGCAGCAAAGTACCGTTTGATTATCGTACCGTGGTTGAATCAGATATAGTAGTAGAAAAAAAATTTACTTGCTTTTGCGTGGTTTGGTAGCATACAATGACATTATTAGCGATAATTTTGGTCTCAAGGCGTAAATGAAATGGTTATATAAAAAGGAAAAGGTTTGCTGAACGAATGGAATCCCAAAAGGATAGATGAGCAGGTCCTGCGTCCAAGCAGCATTGGACGCTGCACTGTCCATCGAGAGCCCCGTTTCTACCAGATGCAGGATTTTAGGGCAGGACAGAGATAATTTCTTTCTCGGGGCCAGGTTGAAACGGTGCGCCTTGTTCCCACGCGAAGTCAATCAGCTGCCTGTGAGCTGCACAGAAAACCTTGGAATAGTCGTGGGCAGAGTGGCATGTCATGAAGTTCGAAGATCTCAGACATTATTAAGTAGTTCGCCTTAGCCAAGCTGATGTTAGCATTGACATGTCATTGTATAGCGGCCGACGCTACCCACTGTAAGCACAAATTACCCTGCAGGGAAGTAAACAGTCCTGCAAAACCCTAACCCTAAGAGGAGCACAGTATGCTGCCCAAGCCCTTAAGTATCTAGATTTCCATCACTGAAAACACAGAATGCTTACGGTTGGCAAGGCAAGCGCGTTTTCTCTGCAAAGCTCGCGAAGTTTTGGCAGTTACCAAGGTTTATCAGAGGTTTCAATCTTATTTAATAGCTAACTTGAAGACCCCCGATGCCGCGTTTTAAAGCCTCCTTTGATAGCTAACTGCATCAAGTCACTATGCTTTGTTTCTAGGAAACCTTGCAACCGGTCCCCGCCATTGTTAAGCTATTCATGAAAGAGTATTTTGTTAGGTGTCTGAGTGGATGCTGGCAGCAATCTATCTCTGTACGATCGTATCTTGGGAATTGTGGAGCGTTTCCGTTCTGTCTTGCAGTACGGAAGACGCACTCATTAAAGATTTGCTCTGTATACGCATTAGTCTGATGCTTGTAGTTCCTAATTCGGTCTTAATTGAGGCCAGGCCCTCATCAGCCATTGTTAACAAGGCGAAGAGAGTTCGGTCAGTCTTTGCCGTGCACCGCCCGTTACTGGAGGACCTGGTTTTCCTCTTTGTGTGTGTGTGTCCCGAGACTTTATTGACAGCAGGCGAGTAGTCTCTGAACGCCTAAAAACATGCTGACAAGGCACTCTGAGCTCGGAAGTAGCACTGCAGAAAACGATTGCAACGCTTCCTAGAAAAAAAAATGGTAAGGTTTTTAACGTAACTAAACCGAGTACATGTACGAAAGCATGTGTTTAGTCTGGTTGCCTCACGGTTTTGTTTTGCTGGGTTGTCGGCACGTCTGGAGACTCAGGCGAAGCTCTGAACGAGGTTAAGCTGGTTTGACCTGATCGCGCCGCAGATGGAAGTTGATGAAGACGACGATGCGCAATGCACAGCGCGAGAGTGTGTTGCAGTTTAACATCCCTAATCTCTCATCCCTTTTCTGTTCATGCGGAAGAATTCATCGGTGTTGCGCTCCCACGTGCCTTTCCTTTTTATTAACTGTGTTCAGGTGAATAGCCACCCGATTCTTGGCCGATCCCCCAGTGTGAGTATGTGCCATCTTTTGATAGGCAAACAACAACATAACATCATGCGTGACTGACTCCAGCGATAGCCCAGCGCTCTCGCATGGGCTGTTGCTGGGATTGGTTTTGCCAAGGTCGCCTTCAAGGTCAAGCTTCACACAGACTTGGTGAGCCGGTTAGACCTCGTGAAGTAAGGCTCTCGCACTGAAAGGCGCCCTCTCGCAGGCACCTGTATATGTAGCAGCTACACGACTACCGCGAACGGATCTGCTTGCTTTTTCTATGTCGAGGCAGCGCCAGCCAGTGATTTCGAAGAATATTCAATGTGGGCGTCCTGCAAACGTCTAGCTGCGCATTTTTCAACATAAACATTAACTGTGGTCCCTGTACGCCTAAGTAAGTTAGGTAAGATTGGCAGCTGCTGGCCATTTGGTCGACGCCCTTCGTTTGGAGTCCTCACAGATTTCGGTTGAGGACTTATTAGACCGCTTTTTTTGTGAAGCATCGAAATCGAGATCGTTAAAAAGAGGACTGGACGGAATTTTGAGACGCACCGTGCCATTTGGTAATCCACAAATTCAAGTAAAAATCATGGCTATCTCTTAAGAAACCTGTATTAAGGTCAATGGTGCTATATGACACCGAAGCTGATGCGCGCTTAGAGGAGTGGAGACGCCACATTTTTCGTAGTCTGTTCTTGCTCTGAAATTATGCGTACGACATTAATGAACACAGGTCGCCAAGTGGAATCGGTCAGCTCTGAATAAATAATTTGTAATTAAATTTGTGTTTCTTCGTAGTTTCAGTTTCTATTCAGTTGCTAAACGGTGATCGCGACGTCACAAGTGGGTATGAGGTCACGTGAGTCATACAAAAACTTCAATTTAACCGCCGCTTTGTCGCTTTAATTCATTCCAACTCCTACCTAAACAGCTCCAGTAGTCGGAATGGCAGCAAATGAACAAAGGTCTATTATACTGCAGTTTTTATACGCCTGACGTAGTCTCATGCTCACTTGTGACGCCGCAACTGTCTTTCCACTGCTGAAACTGAAACAGACTGCTTGGAAGAATTAATTCAGCTGTAAATTTGGCACTGACAGTAGGCGAATTTCACGTCTGATTCATATCTACTAATGTTTTATGCATCATTTGAAAGCAAAAATACGCTACGAAAATTTTGGTACGAGAGTTATAGAGCTGCAGGCAGACAGGATGATATGAAATCGTTGCAACTGGGAGTGCGCACTCCGGAAGGAGTGAAAACGAATAGTAAATTTTGATGAAAGTTCAAAAGCCCACAACGCCTCTAAAATTTCTAACAAGGGCACAGAACCAGCCCGAGAACAAATGTAAACTAAACGCGGCTCAAAGGGCCCTGTTCTCGTTGTTAGCTGTTCGAACGCGAACGTAGCTCGAAGAGCATCCCAGAATGGCAATGCGGCGAGCTCCGTCCACTTATGAAATATTACGGGCAAGGCTGCCGCCTCTCATCAGGAATGCTAAGCCTAACCCGCCAACTGTAAGCTGGACCATAGGCCTGAGTTGTGTACGATATAGGGGACGCCACTGGAGAGGGACGCGACCGTCACTTACAACCTTCCACATACTTAACTTTAATATCAAGAGTGTTTAATAATACACACCTAAGCGGGGCCTTGTCCTCCATCATCAATGTCTGAGCGTAAAGTAAATTGTTCAGTAGCTGCCTCTGCACGCGCGCTCATTCTTAGTATGCTTTATTGTTTCTTGCCGAAAAGTCGTTCGTTTTCAGAATAGCTGAGACCGTTCTCGACTCTTTTATTGCCTTATTACTTTTTGTGCACTTGTTTCGACTCCTCGAATAGCGACTCTTTCCAAGTTTTCGCCTTGCTGTGAGTGGGAGTTGCGCACAATTTGCATGCACCTTTGTATGCCGGCCCACAAAAGGTCCTGAACTGCTTGCAGTCGAAGGCTTGCATTTCTTCACGACAGGAAGAAACAGTTCTCGTCCTTCCCCAGAACTCTTGTTTTTTTTTTTTAACGCCCTGGTGCACTGTGTTGGATACTTGTGCTTTGTTGTTTTTTCCTGTCGAGCGGATGCCATCACAGCTCAATACTCGCGTTGTCTCCGTCTTCATATCTGGCTTCCTTCTTTAGGCTATTTCGCGACAACTTCTCGGAGGGAGAGGAGAGTCTCGATTGTTTGCAGCGCTCTCCGGCGTTTCGCGAAAGGTGCGCCCTCCATCATCGTCTGAGTGAAAGTTCCCGAGTGGCGGAAAAACGCACTTGAAGCTTCCGCTCCTGTCGTCAAATCGTTGTGCACTTCGCGCCCTCAAGCGGCCTTCCTTGTTCATTTTTTTTTTTCATTTGCTGTCCGTCGTCTTTGTCGCTTTGTTGCGGAGGTCTAAGTCGAGGCAATATGCTAGCTGTATGCAAGCACGCAGATAGAGAACTTTTTTTTAACGAGAGGTGGCTGCAGTGCCTCTGACTCTTGGTGTATGGGATAGATTGAGATGAATCGTAGAGTGGTGCGTACGCAGAGTACAAGAAAAACATCAGCTTCTGAATGTTCCTTTCTCACTGCAATCAACAAACTAAGCTAGCAAAAGTACAGTGGTGCCAGTCAATCCTGCATTATGGTGGAATATCTGAATAACCCTTCCACTTAATATCAGATGTTCAAGTTTCAAACACGTAACACCAAAGATGTCGAGCTTTCGGTGCCACTCACACAGGTGCTTTAAAATATAGGTATACTTCAAGCCCGTGCGAAATAGCATATACTGTAGTGTAATGCTTGCCGGGGGGTTAGTTGATGGTTTTACATGGCTATTACATAGCCCCTAGTCCGGGGCTCCATATGATCTGCGTCGACATGCTATATGGCATGCATCTTTGCGATGGTTTTGTTCAAACACTCCGTCAGCCTGTCTATCTGCGAATGGTACACGGTTGTCTTTCGGCGGCTTGTCTGACTCTAGCGCAGGATTGCTTGCTTGATTTCCGCCGTGAATACTGTTCCCGTGCTCGTGATGAAACTTCGGGGGCGCCGTGCTTCAGGAGGATGCGTTCCAACAAATTTCGAAAAAAAGTATTGACTTCTGTGGCTGTGCCGTTCGGCAGAGCTTTTGCTTCGGCGTAGCGAGTCATGTATTAGGTCGCCATGGTGATCCATTTGTTTTCAGACGTTGTCTTCGGGAAGGGGCCAAGCAGATCCGTCCTGACCTTCTAGAAGGGCCTTGGCGGTGGTTTAGTAGGGTTCAAGAGACCTGCTCGTCGGGTTCGCTGGAGGTGCCTTTCGTCGCTGACAATATACGGAAATCTTCATATGACGTGCGACATCGCCAGATAGATGGGGGAATAAAATTTGTCTTCAATTCGGCGGAGGGTGCAAGAAAACCCGAGGTGTACAGCTGTCGGCTCGTCATGTCAGCCTTGTAAGATTTCTTCCTGAGGGCTGATTTCTTACGAGGCAGTTTTGTTTGCTGCGAAGTACTACTCGAGAACACCGTTCTGTACGCAGAAGGACAACCCACGCTCGAATAATGCTGGGGGAGGGGGAACCTTGCCTTCCAAATACTCGATGAGGCGTTGAAGGTCGGGTTGCGAGCATAGTGTGCAAAAATGCTGGCGCTGTGAGGTCCAATGAAGGCGTCGTCATCGCCCTCTCGCGGAGGTGCATGGACATGGGCTCGTTAAAGGCAATCGGCTTCAGATTGCTTGCGTCCGGACTTGTAAGCGACGATGACATCGAGCTCTTGTCAAGTTGTCAAGCCAGCACAGTGGGGACAACCTTGAATGGTCATCCGTACAGCTGCTGGCTGAATTCAGAGAAACGAAGTGTCCCGCTTTCTTTCTCGCCAGATCAACTGGTGCCGCCCAGGGCCTCATCGATGCCTGGATGACGTCGTCGCGAATCATTTCTTCTACTTGCTCCCGAATGGCTTGGCGTTCTCGCGACGACACACGGTAGAGGGTTTGACGGAGAAGTCGCAGTCGGGCAGAGGTTTTGCAAGCGGCGTTTGTAGGAACCTTGACGACGACGAAAAGTACTCGCTGTACCTTCGAATAATGATGATTTGGTCTTGCCTCTTCAGGGGCAGTGCTGCGTTGATGTCGAAGTTGGGCGTGTGGTCTTGGTTAGGTCAGTCATCTGCACATCGGCCGGGGAGGGTGACGGCGTCTTGAATGTCACTTAGCTCCTCCAAGAAAACAGTTGTCGTGCTTCTGTTAAGGTGTTGGTATCCTTCACTTAAGTTTATCGCCAGTCCCGTATCTTGATCATTTCGAAAGCGGGCGCTGCCTCTTACTATGCCGAGTACTCAGCCTAAGAAGAACTCCGTGTTTCCTTCGACAATACCCTCGGCGTTATCGGTATTTCCGGCACCCGCTGGGACGATGATGCATGACCGGGGCGAGGTTTAGTTCATCGAGGACGCCCAGGACAGCGTGATGCTCTAGGGTTGTCTTCAAAGGTATCACTTTATCGATGGGGAGCGTAATGAGCTTGGATTAAAGGCCGATTATCTCCCATTGCTCAATCAGGAAGTCCATACCCAAGATGGCATTGCAGGAACACAGCTTCAAGACTACAAAGGTTGCACGATAGGTATACCACGTCCGTTAACCGTCACTCGTGCGGTGCACCGTCCAGATGGCGCAATAATGTGACCTCCGGCGGCGCGGATTTACCGGCTGTCGCAAACGAGCGCCACTTTCGTGAGCTGAGCCCACAAATGGTCTACTGATGACAGATCGGTTCGCTACTGTAACCACCAAACTAGTTGCCGCACTACCATAGACACCCACTTCAAGGTCGATAGTTCGTGTTCTCGCATTGCACGTCGGCCTTGGAGTCGGTCTGGGTTTGGTCGGGGGCTATGATAGTGGTTGGGGCCCATCATTTTCGTTCTTCTGGGCGGTGGGGACATGCGTCGCGTTCGGTAGAGGAACCTTCTCGTTTCGTCGGGAAGAAATGTCACCTCCAAAGGTTGCTTTCTTTGGCTTTCCCTCCGGGAGCTGGGACGTCTTCCTCAAATTACCGTTGCGTAGCTGCGGCCTGGGACGCGAAGCGTGTGGATAACGACGACGGTGACCTCGATGTCTGTACGAATATTCGGTGTGTCGCAGTCTTCGCCTTCACTATAGCTCTCTGTTCGTGTTGAGGTCGCGGTGCCTCGAAGGGGAAACCACGAGGCCCATGACTTGCATGGGCAGTGTCGCAGAATGTGGTCGGCTTCTTCGCAGCGAAAGCACAAGCATAGGGCGCACATGGAGCGTTTGTATGCGGTTATCCACAGCGTCGCATATCCGGGGGTTGCAGGTTCTTTTGAAAAGGGTCGAGCGGGTGTAAATGGGCGACACTCTAGCACAGCAGGCTGATATCAACGGGGGGCCTGGCAGGTTTTGGTGAGCGCCCGAGCTACATAATGCGGCGGCGTAGTTCATGGCCTGTGGTTGTTGCTCTGTTATCGTCTTGCCGGGGTTTCAAGTGCCTGCTGTGCTTCTTCGCGTAGGGCATCCATGAGAGTGGCTGCTTGCATGCCGCTGACAAGACGGCAGCAGTGGACGCAGATATCTTGGGACGACTTCTGGGATAACTTTCCGCCTGTCATGGGTACTGGTGGTGGTGGTGGAGGCCACGCTCGTGGAGGGCGGTTGCACTGCCGAGTCCGAGCGTCGAGGGTTTTCTCGACGGCGGGCGTTTCTTGTGTAAATTAAACGACAGCATTGGGCGGGTTTCGTACAATTCCGCAAAAAATTAACTCCTTCGTGCTTCGAATTAGGAAGCCGGCCCTATTTTTCTCTAGTCACGTTCGGGTCCACTAACCGTAAAAGGCTCTTCATTTCTTGAACATACATACTTGCATTTTCAATAGGCTTTTGTATCATTGACTGCAACAGGATCTGAGCGCGTCCTTTACGCTGAATCAGGTTAAAGGCCTTCAGGACTTCCTTTAGAATAGGCTTGTAGCGGTGAAGGTTGTTTTGTGGTTTTCGTGCCATGTTTTAGCAGGGCCATCGCGAGGAAAAAATATATATCGGAGCACCATGGTCGTTTTCCCACCTGTTCAGTGTTGCCGCGTGCTCGAACTGGTTGAGCCATTCTTCCGGGTCTCCACCATGCAGGAGGACCAGGAGGAAAAAGTTAGCGGTGGTTTAGCTTCGGGTAAACCTGGATGAACGCAAAAAGCTAAACTGGAGAAATCAGTCTCTCGGCCACGCGGTTTAAACCGGTTTCTGCCGAGCGGCAGAATCCCCCCATCACTTATATATGCTCTCCCCGTGACGTCAAACGACCCGCCTTCCACTTTGACGTCAAGACCTTCCCTTGATCAATCTCCTTGTTTACTTACATTCCTAACCATTGAAGTCACAGTGACGTCAATCTCACCTTCTTACTCAAATTTTTTGTTTGACCTTTGGTGGCATTCCTGGCCATTGACGTCACAGTGTCGTCAATTTCACCTTCTTACATTTTTGTTTGACCTTTGACGTTGAGTGGTGGTCCACCCTGGCTAGGAGCCATAAGCCCATTGGTAAGCCATGTGACTTAATCAATGGCTTACGTGACTGCTTGTGCAGGTCTGACCTTCAAGGCTCTTCAAGGTGAAAACCGCAGTGACACCGACGGCTCGAAAAGCTGGCGTAGTGAAGCTTTTCGCTTCAAAAGACTTTTAATCCAGCACTAAGGCCCAAATGAAAGAGAGCGCTAGCTCCACTAAGGCCCGCTGATCATCTGCCGAGCCCGGGTAAAGCCAAGCACTCCAGAAAGGAGGGGAAGGGTAAAGGAAATAAGGAGAAGTAATGACAGTCTACATGAGTACAGAATGTGCTCTGTGTCTGCCCAGATCTCTGGACATTTGGGACAGTGTGCCTTGTCACGTCATCAGAAGCTGTAGAGCATTAGTGTGGTTAGGACAGTGTTAGTTTGAACTTTGTTAAGTACGTGGGCGTGTTCCGTGTCGAGTGACGAGAGCCGTAATTTGTCTAAGGCGCCCGGAGCTACTGCAGGATGGCTGGGGTCGACGACGGTGTCTGGTTAATGGTAGACTTCGAAGCTTCTTTACGCTGCCGGGTGCTCTCCGATAGGATTACGAGCTGAGAGCCCTTGTAAATGGCGGCTATTTCGAGTCCCGCTGCTGGTTTTGGCAGTCTCAGTGCTTTTCACGGCCTGGTGTTCTGCTGCGGCTGATGAGTGCGTTGCGTACCCAGCACCTCTAGCAGATGTCTCATAGTGTTGGCGGCACTCCGGCACTCAGGATGACAGCGAAAGGCTTCCAAAATAAACTATTTACTGGACTGATTTGCGCCCACAAGGAACTGAATAAATAGGTGGCGGTGATAGCAACAAATGTGCTCAACGTTCTTCGAAGCTTAGAATCACCGTTTCTATCGACCGCGCTCAATTTAAAGCTGAGGAAGAAGTTTCGAGATAAGGCGCGTAAAACACCTATTATAATCTGGGACCATGTAGAACGAGTTGCACTCGGCTGCAAACATTGCAGATAAAGCGCGTCGCATCTCGCGTCACGAGCAAAATGATAAAGCCGCGCGCCAGTGGCTTTGAGCAAAACAAAGATTACTCAGCTTCGCACCAGTGTATATACACAATACACACCAAACTATAAACTGTGTATTTGACTCACTCAATTCCGAGCTTAAGGGCCGCCGCGGTGGCTCAGTGGTTATGGTGTTCAGCTGCCGACCCAAAAGACGCGAGTTCGATCCCGGCCTTGGCTGCCGAATTTCGATAGAAGCGAATTTCTAGAGGCCCGTGTACTGTGCGATGTCAGTGCACGTCAATGAACCCCAGGTGGTCGAAATTTCCGCAGCCCTTCACTACGGCGTCCCTTGTAGCCTGAGTCGTTTTGCGACATTAAACCCCCGTAAATCATAAATTTTGAGCTTAAAAGGGGTGTGTGTGTGGGGGGGGATGATTTGTTACGGATCTCTCCGGAGAACACTCGGACCGAAAGAATGGACTAGGCGACGGGTGTACCCACACAAACGCACATTTAATACAACCTACGTGACACACACACTAGAACACAAAACTAACACAACACACAAAGGCTATAAATGTATGGCGTTGTATGGATCCCGTAGCCGACGTCAAGGCGGCGTTCGGCGTGCTTGGGCTGGCGTTGCTGGCGGCGTCCGACGTGCTTCGGCTGGCGTCGCTGGCGGCGTCACTGGCTGTGTCGTACAAGCTCCCGGTCCAAGCGCCCGTGGAGATGATGCCGGTGTTGTTGGCGTTGGGGGCAACACCCGGATGGGTGGCAACAGCGCTGGAGATACCCCTGGGCGTAGCAGGTGGTAGCGTGCTCTGTTGACTCCCCGGAACGGGCTCAGGCACGGCAGGAAGTCCACGATGCGTTGCCGTAGAACGCGGGCTCACCGGAGCAGTAGCCGGCGTCGCTTTCTTCCAACCGATGTGCCCCTGACCCGCCCGAGCCTCCGCTTCTCTGTTGTTCCCCCCTGTGGCTCGCTCTCACTCCCACTTTTATAGTTGTTGTCGTAGACCTCGGTGTTAGTCCACGTAAGCCTTGTCGTCGTCTTCTCTTCTCCACCAACATCTCTCTCCACCTCACAGAATGCTTCTCCACCAATCATCTCTCTCCACCTCAACGAATGCTTCTTCTTCCTCTTCTTATTCTTCGGTTAATTTGCGTCGTCTTCTTCCCACCTTTTTCCTTTAAAATTTAATTTAGGCTCCTTAATATATGTGACATGATTACGTCACCAAGGAAAGCGAAAGAAGAGCATGGAAGAAAACGGACATGAGAAGTTCTAACAACTATGGCCAGCGTATGCACGCTGTCTGGAGCCCAGTTAAGTTACATGCATGCAGATAGAGTTAACATGCAAGATAGTGCTGAGCTCGCATACTTCTTTTCTTGTAGTGAAGGTACGCTCACACGCAGTTCTTACGTGTGACCCGTGTCTTTCGTTGTTCAGCTTGGGTGTCCTGCTCTTCGTCTTTCATGCAGCAGCAGCACTTGCTGTCGGGCTAGTTCGTCTTTCAAAATTTGATGAACCAGTGCATAGAACACAACGAACTAGACGAAAGGATTACGTGGCTTTTAGCAACACTTGCTGTTGTTCAAATTCTCAGCACTCTCTTCCCTGTCGTCCTCTTTTCGTCTTATTCGTTGTGTTCTTTGCGCTGCTCCATCGTTCCATGCCGTGTTTTACAAAGCCATATACACAGCAGTGCCTATGCCAAGCCACGGGTTTGAGTGATAAAAGTATTTGCATTCATTGCACTGTTTCATCGCCACATGCAGTTAAATGCGCTCTTGACCCGTAACACACGGCACCTAGCAAAGGGGACAGGGCAGTTAGCACACATCTTTCCGCTTCTGCCTACTCTTTTCCTGGTTCTCTGTCATGGGATGCACACAAACCAAGATATCTGGGAATAGCTTTTTTTTTCTAAGAGCTCGAAACATCGCAAGACAACAACAGGGCATATTGAACACAGTTACATAGAAGCCAAAGATACGAGTAATCTCGAGAAAAGATACTCTCCCGTGTATTATATTAATAACCCACGAAACTAACTTATTCCTCTCTCTCGTTACTCCGTAAGTGGCAAAATTATCAGGTTTATTGCTCTCATCTGCGCACAACACTTACGCTTCGGGTTCGGCGACGGAACACACACTGCCTTGTATGTTGGTTTCCTGGAACCCGCCATACACCCTAACTACTGTACTGAACGATGGCTTAGTTTTGCAAAGCAAGCTGCTATAAATAACAGCACGCGGTTGTTACGGTCCAACTATGCGCAACCAGTGTGATCAAGACTTGGGAAATCTTGGTTAGATTACTACCAAGTAACAGGAAGAGCTTGATGGAAGCAAGTAATTGAGGGCGCGCTTGATCGAACCTTCCAGCCCTGTTACGCATAGCCTTGAGTTTCCGTGAGCGCGTATTCGAGGATCTCCAAAGCAATCTTGCTCGTGTTGCAACAAGCAAAGTGGACGTTAAAAAACTGCGAGCGTTATTTCCCTGGTTTAACACGCGTGATCCTCATTCCCTGCAGTAAAGTTCCGTCTTAATTTGGAAGCTGAGCTCACAGGCGAATTACTATTTAAGCACCAGAGTCTTCGGAGAACAAACTTTTCTCTTGTCAAGTCCAAGGGCTTAAGCAATGAAATTGAGTTTCAGAACGAGAGTGCGCATTAATGAGAGATGGTTTAGATAGAAAGAGTGTGTCTAGTAAGAGAGGGTTTTTGTTTTTGTTTGTGAAAAGCGTTTGGGGTAGCAAAATGGCTTGGATGAATCTGTTGTGTAATAAAGCCGGCGAGCAGCCTACCCGCAAAGATAGCAAACGCTCTTATCGTCAGAGGCGCACTGGGTCGGTTTACCCAAAGCACGTGTCAAAATAGCTGAATTAACGATATCACGTGAACTGAGATGCTGCAGTGTGGCTACAAGTGCAATGCCCCTGCCGTTGAACGTATTCCGTGGCCACAGCTGTAGCCTGTATTCGTCCTATAAAGAGAAAGTGAGTTTATTCTCTCTCTTGACGACAGTTCTTGGGAGATGCCAATTGTGTCTCCTATTCAGCGAGCCTCATGTGCTCAAGAACTCGCCAAAGCTTAAGACTGAAAGCTCAGGTGTTGAGCTTGGCAGATAAATCGATAACTACATAAGCGCTTCTTATCGTCTACTGAGTATCTACTGCACCTGGGATCTCGTCTGAGCCTGATAGGTTGTGAAGTGCGTGTGGCTAAAAGTACCGCCCTGTTATTTTTGCGCGTGCGAACGTCGAATGTACACCTTACCATGCCACAGCCGGCTCAACGATACCGACACTGCACCGATCACTCAATGATAAACTTAATGCTTTTTCGAACAACGGCCTCAGAGCGAAATTGTGTTGAAAGAGATACGCCACCCGTATCACACATGTACTGCGGACGTGACAATGAATCGGAAAGGCTTGCGGTGTCTGGGAAGAACGTTTTCAGTGGGTCACGTGTCACGTGACCTTGTGGCGTCATCACAACCTGCAACCCGGATTGTGAGAAAAGTGCCCACCGTGGCAGGTGACAGTTAAATTAATGAGTGGTCGCTCGGGAAGAGCAACCTGGGCCGCACAAGGCCATGGCGGTGGCAGCACCTGCCATCGCAGGGCAGTGGCGCATCGCTTAACCGCTGCACCACTGCGCCAGGAAGGGTATGAGGACTCCCAGGGATACATGAATGTAAAGCAGAGAATGACCAATTTCGCATATTTGGCAATTAACCCATTAAGCTGGCCGTGTCATACTTTTAAGGCGGAGCTCAAGGGTCCACTCTAATTTTTGAGATCCGCAAAAAAAAAAATCGGTACTGACGCACGCATTTACTTTAGCATTCGGCCGGTGATGGGTTCGCATGTAGTTTGTTATTTGGCTTTTTCTAGCTTATAAAAGCTCCGTTTTAGGTGAGAGTGGTCCCTTTGTCTATCTCTCTTTAGGGTCTTCTGTCCTCGACATGCCCTGAAGTTGACTTACAATTTACCTTAACTATTTGTTCAAATTTGCAACACTCCTTTATCGTCACAATGCCCTTTCCGCTCGCCCCCACTCGCTGCCATCAAACGTTGCCTGAAAAATATCTGGAGCGGCGCTAACGACTTTTAAAAGTCACCAGCGCATGCTTAAAGACCATAACAAAATGGTTTCTTCTGGGCAGCCGGTTTGGGCGGTGTTTTTCCCTGACTTTGACTGTGTCAGTGCAGAAGCATCCTCTCTTAAAGAAGACAAGATTCTCTTTGCGAACTGTTACGTTAAGAGGCAAATGAAAATTATGCGTTACCCCCTTTCGCTTCGAAAAGTCTTGCTGTACGCGCCGCCATGGACAAACTGAATGGGGAAATAAATTTTGTATTTATCTTCTCGGTGCTGCGGCGAACTTTTATTGTAATCACTAGATACCAGCACATCTGCAAGGTACACCCGTTCGGAGCAAAAAAGAAACATGTAACATAACTATTGGACGTTGCGTGAGCTGTTTTTTTCGGGGCCGTTAGTCCACTCGTTATTAAGTACCTTCAAATGAAAAGTTTTTTCACCGTGCTGACCGTGTTCTACTACATCTTACCAACAATGCACCGTTGACGTTTGAATGCGCATAATCTGAATTGAGTTTGCTGTCATTTGTCTGCGCGATAATCCAATCACCAAATTCATGGCGCCCATTCTCTTAAGGAGCAATACCTTCGTATTTTGCATTTTTCAGATTCTGCTGTTTACTCGTTTTTTTCTATTTTTTCTTCAACATCTCAGTCGTCCCGTTTGTTGCTGCTTCTCTTCTATATGCCGCCCGCAAACTTTTGCGAGACAATGTTCTTGGTTAGCAAACTAATTAAGTTCTCACTGTTCGTCTGTGTGTATTTTACACCCACTCGCAAAGAGTCGGCGCTCACGAGAGCAGGAAAAACAAGCTGAGCCTTCGCAGCAAAGAGCGGTAACTATTTCCAGCACGCGTCCTCTTCAGCTCTCCATTGCGTCTGTCGACCTCTCTTTCATCCTGCTCGTTTCGAGGGTCGTCCATTCCCGCGACCGCTAAGTGCTCTGATGAGTTTGCCATCTCCTCTGGCGCAGTTATTTACGCGTGTCTGGCGTTTGATTCACAGAAGCGTAGGGGCCTTTCCGGCCTTTCTACCTCTGGCAGCGACATCCGTCTCTGTATAGCGCCCACATTCTGGTATTTTGCCGTGGCTCCAACTTTTACGCTTCCGTGAACAGTCGCTCGCATCCAGTGGTCAGTGTTTCCATCGCCCTCTGCGTGTACATCCTCTGCGGTGTGTGTGCACAAGGCCTGTCAGCGAGACCTCGAGCGCATTCCACCCCTGTTCTGTGGCCGCGGCCGCTTAGTCGCACCGACTTCCCCGCGGTTGCCGCGAATACCGCGGACAAAGCACGGAGTGCCGAGCCCTGATGAATGGCTCTTCGTCTCACGATATCTCTCACGCCGGTCGTTTTTCACGGGCAATGATAACTGATGGC
Source organism: Amblyomma americanum (assembly GCA_030143305.2). Classification (NCBI taxonomy): domain Eukaryota; kingdom Metazoa; phylum Arthropoda; class Arachnida; order Ixodida; family Ixodidae; genus Amblyomma; species Amblyomma americanum. The sequence continues at coordinate 133,230 of JARKHS020034944.1, read as the reverse complement.
ATGTGTGAAAGGGGATTCTGAGAACCCTACAGCTGCGAACAAAACCGCCATCAAACATTCACCCAACCAAACATTGGCGGCTCCTCTGTCCGCAACCAAACATCCATCTCACCTTCTAGCCGAGGGCAGTGAATAAAAAGAAAAGAAAAGAAAGAAAGAAAGGTGTGAAAGTATGGCGCGGCGCGAGTGGGAATGTATCGTGTACGTATGAAATCTGCGAGCTCAAGCAATTTGTTTACATGTGATAGGCGCATTTGTTAGGCCCGCCTCGTTTCTGTGTTGCCTCGCGAGCGCTATAGAAAATGCGCGCCTGGAGTCGCGGGAATACCGCGTGTCCCTGCGCATGAGCTCAGAACTGAAAAATGGATAACACTTTTTATTCGTTCTGCTTCCTGAGAACGAGGTGAACCTTGCGGGCTTAACGCGAAACGGCTCACGGGAGCACGTGACACCGAGGAGGAATTATGAACGCCGAGCGCTCATTTCCCTGTAGAGCACAGGCGAGGCAGCAGCAACAGCTGCAGCGGCACCTCTTTGGTGAGCCGTGGTTATCTTTACTATTTTTTTTTCTGTGTATACCGTGTCAACCCACACACAAGCCGTTCGTGACGTTAGGTGCTGTGGATCAATTATGTTTGATACAAACTTCTGGACAATTAAAATGATGCAGCCAGAACGTGCGGCAGGCAATGTATGCATGCATATTCTGTCAGTAACGATTAAAGGGACGACAGGTGCGACGGCAAGAACACTGCAATCTCTCGACATCCTGTGACACATGCAGTGAGCTGAGGCAATGTGAGTAGTGCTGTTGCCATGAGTGGAGCACGAATGCATTTTATTTCTGTTCGTGTTGTTGTTTTGGTTTGTTTTCATTCGATGTGATTTTCGATGGCGAAAGTTCTTGTCCGGCATCCGGAAAATTCGTATTACCGAGCTTTTACTGTGTAAGGGGCTTTACATTACATATAAGGGGCTTTACTCGTTTGCCTTCAGCACGTACGCCTTTTGGCCACCGCAAGCAGATAACTGCGCACGCACGCAAGTACGCGCACACACACGCATACACGCACGCGCGCACGGACGGGTGAACATTCGGACAAAGAAAATGTCTGTCACAAGCTGCATCGCTTGAGCATGTTGCTAAGAAGAAAGGTGTTTCGCCTTGGCAACGTGCCTTGGTGCGCTACGGCTATACAAGACACGGCACAGTATTGCGGTGGTTTGTTCTGCATGCGGTTCATTCACGCAAACCGCGCGTACGTGACTACAGAGCACTTTAATAATTCACGCTCACCTAACTTGCTGCAGGGCACAATTGCACTTGCGACAGCGGGTATCTACACAAAAGGAGTGTATAAATAATTAAGGAAGGAAATAAATAAGGTGAAAGTAAAAGATGAAGAATTGCGAAAAAAAGTAAAAAGTCCCAGACAGAGAATACACCCTCAGCTGCGAGTCTTGCTACGAGAAGGTCTGAATTCCGGAGCAGCTCCTAGAGCTCGGCTAAAACAGGGAACAAGTGCACAGACTGGAGACGGCTGGGAAGCAAGAATTGTCTTATTCGCAATCATTCGTCCCATGCGACGTGAAAGTGGTAGCTACTTGCGGCTGACCGCTATGAATTCTTCCAAAGCCCTGCCGCGCGCGGCTTCCTTTTTAGGCTCTTTTTTCGAGCATTGCAATCCTCCATGTGGCAGAATTTGCGACACGCGTTTTGTGCGTAATTTGCGTAAGGCAAAGGAAAGTGCGGAGGTTAAGGTGTTGGAACGCTTGTAAAATTCATGCTTAGAGAGTCCGTTAAGGTTACCGCCGCAGAGAACGAAAACACGAAGTCAAGCAGGGCGGGCATGTGCTGGTGTAATGTAAGATTTCTTTATTCCATTCTGCCATGAGATTGTGCACGTAACGCCAACCAAAACAAATATTGCCATGTCGACTGCATAATTTTGTTTCTGCTAAACGGAATCAACACTTGCGCTCACAGGTGCGCCGAGTCTGCAATTTCTTTGCGTGTAGGTAAAACGAACATCGTCACTAGGGAGGTTGCTGACAACTGAACCGATGAACCCCAACCTGCGACCACATGGAATCTACACCTTCATTGCTGCTAGTTAAAATGAAAATTGGAACCAGCCAGTAAATATAGAGACGACAATGTCGTTCAAAGTAAGATAGCACCTTAGAGAAACTGGGAGCTCCACTTCTTGCCATTTTATGGCGTCGATGCAACCGCAGTTGCATAGGCCTAGCTCTACTTACATTCTCTGTGTTTACCTGTGGCAAAAGGGCGTCCCCTGGTCCACGTGGAAGTCCAGTTACAATGCGAATTTGTCTTTCTCATTTCCTGCTGCCGCATCAGGAACAACCAGCGTGGTTCTGTAACGAAGCGGCCATGACCGGCTCATCAACCAGAGCAGCGGAGAGGTTGTCTACGTGCTTTTGTGCAGAAAGCCTATGTTTTCTTTCTCAATCGTTTCCCGGATCTCTGTAATGACTAGAATATACTTCATCGTGAGAATCTTGGGCAGTTTTTCAAAGAAAATTTTCGCAGGGAAATTAAGATTTCTCTAGGTTTTGTTATTATAAGCGGTTTAAAATGGAGGAAGGGGGGTGGGGGCAGCAGTGTAAACGATGTTTTTATTATTAAAAAAAACCTGGCCTCCGATTGCGGCCACTGTGCCTTCTCTCCTACATTAATAAATCCCGGCCGAACTACATGATGTAAGAGAGGAAGAGATCATGAAGTTGGCCATGCACTCGGTGGTGTAGCAGGACACCTCCGTAGAAGGTGCGCCGCATCAGCCGTACCTGTGCACTCTTGCATACCAGGCAGAAATACTCTTCTACAGGTTGTTCCTGATTGCAGAGTGGTCGGAGTCGCCGTCACTCTGCAATATTGTGTGAGTGCGACCCGAAGTCGACGGCTTCCGAGAATGACTTCCTCTTTTCTCATCATTCGGAGAGGAACTGTGATAGAGCACGGTGGTGTCACTGGTGTCTTTCTCTTCCCTTTTGATGCAATTCCACTGCCTTGCTTTTTAGTTGGACAGCAATGTTGAGGTCACCTTCATTCCCGCACGCCAGATTGCAAATTTACCTGGTACCCATTTTTTTTTCGACAGTAAGTCTTGCGGTTTCAATATTGTCCGGCGATATTATCCGCCTCGCGATATGAAATGTGCTCCGCTCGTTTTTTAATTGGATCAATACCCTCGTGCAATTCGCGCAGACGTGTACGTCTTGAGGCTTTCTTTTCCGCAGTGTTTCTGGTGCGTGGGAGAAATATGCACTCTATAAAATAACTCGATGAAATCCAATGGAATCTACGGGATTCCGCCGAAAATTAGATATGTTATTCCAGTTACTAAACTCCGAACGTAAATACGGACAAGTCTTGCGGAAAGTTTCGGGACATTGCCTAGACAATGCACCGTAACTTTTCTTTCAGAATTTTTTGGCACACCTTAGTATTTTATTTCAATGCTACAAATGAGTCAGAATCATCAACTTCAAAATTTTTGGACCGATCATAGCGCCGTATTGCGAAACATACGCTGCTTTAGTGAGCTTCGCAACCAATATGATTTAAAGGCATTGTAGTGAATCTGGCGTCGTCTGTTCACCGTCTCCTTGTGTCCATATCATGAAATTGCCTGTTATAGTCGGAGCACAGTGCTGTGGGATAAGTTGACATGAGATAAGCAACGTAATACGAGTGGAATAGAGAAGGACAGTTCCTTATCGAAGGATGGATTACAGCAAGGGTGGAGGTGGGAGCCTAGCTCAATCCGCTGACGAATATTTCGACAATGCGAAGTTAAAATGCAAGCAGAAGTCCTCCACGTTAGTCAGCGGACAGAGGCTTCTCTCCCTACTATTGTTCAGGTTCGCAATATGAGTCGGTGATGCGAGTGCATGAACCCTCCGTCTTTCGCCAGCATTTTTTGAAAGGTATACTTCCGATACCTTATCATGTATATATAAAAAAAATGTTCTGCTCAAAGAAGTGGCCTGAAGTCAAGTAAAACAGTTTTTTGTTTCTTTTTCTTTTTTTAAGCAGCAGCAGCATCTCCACACTGCAGCACTAGGCGCACTATCACAAACTTGGGACAAAAGTGCCCACATTGGCGAGTGAAATATACACGTTTATACAAATCCGCACATTTTAGAAAAAACATGGAGTTATACAAAGAAATAAATGCAGCCATCTGATACCAGAAGCATGTGCATGATTATGGGGGGGGGGGGGGGGGTATTTGATGGCGGATGCAGGAAAATGAAAATGAGCGAATGGCACCAGGTAATGATTTTGATCCTTCAGTGGAACGGGGGATAGAAAGTTGCACTTGAAACGAGTTAATACGCGCGTGGTGGCACGGTGTCATGTTTAGGTCCTGATGCAGTCTAAAGAAATAAATGCAGCCATCTGATACCAGAAGCATGTGCATGATTATGGGGGGGGGGGGGGGGGGGGGATTTGATGGCGGATGCAGGAAAATGAAAATGAGCGAATGACACCAGGTAATGATTTTGAGCCTTCAGTGGAACGGGGGATAGAAAGTTGCACTTGAAACGAGTTAATACGCGCGTGGCACGGTGTCATGTTTAGGTCCTGATGCAGTTTCGTTGTTGATTCCTTTGCAAAATTGATATAATTGCTGTTTGACAGTCGAATAGAACTGACTCCGCAATGCAGTAGTGTAAACAATTAAACGTGGCGAGTAGGGAGAAGGCCAGAGAATGGGGTGTAAATTTCGGTAAAAACTTGTGATCACAGATATCACACATTAAGCCAACCATATCTTTAATTACTCATGTCCTGCTATTTTCAATATTTTATAAGGGTTTCAAACTGGAGGCGCACAGTCGAGGACAGGGCGGATGAGCAATTTATTCAGCCACAGTGCAATGCTTTCCACACAATTTGTTCATTTATTCCAATGGTAACCCAGCTTTTTTTAGTGCTTCGTTACAAATCCATTCTACGTGAATAGCCCAGAACATAGTATGGCGAAAGCAGCATCATGATATTGGTACTCAGAAACCAGTACAACGGGACAACCATTAAATCATCAACTGAAAAATACTAAAAGAAATTATAAATAACAGTATGGCGACTTCATCAAAATTAATGATAATTTCCACTTGTCCAACAATAGCGAAATTGAGTAAATAGACCGTGAAGGATGCAGTCATTAATCGATCGAATTATGACTTTCATACAAACCGCCAGATGACCAAAAGCATAAAGAAAAAGCTTAATGCAACAGTTTGACAAACCGCTACACAAAACGCGTGACCTACGGGTCAAGGTCGCGCACGTGTGCCGAGACTGCCAGATAACAGAGACTGCTAAGACAGAAAGGACAGTAAGGCGAGCGGATGCCTACAATCGAGTTAACACGGTAATGTCTCTCGGTCCACTGCGTCGCACACACGCGCGCTCTGGCGGCGTCTTGTATCGGAAATGCGGCACACGTGGCCTGTTTGTTTCCCGCCCCCAGCTTCTGCGGGAGCAAGACCTACGTGTTTCCGAGCCACGCAACCCAGCCGAGCGAAAAGGGGAAAGTCTCTTCTCCGGCGTTGGGGGCGAGACCGGAAGAGGCAGGAAACCCCCTCTTCCCTCCGCGTGCACTTCACCGCACTGCTTCGGCTGCTCCAGTGCAACGAACCGCGCCTCATTTGCATCTCGCGAGGAGGATGAGCGGATGTTCGGAGAGCACCGCCCTCCTTCCATTAGGCGGGTGATGAACTGACTCGCGTCTAAGGAGACGACCCTCGTTCGTTGAAGCCCCGCGTGTTTTAACCACGGCTGTTTCTCACCTATGCGAACTCCGAATTGCAGGAGCACACTTTTTATCGCCAAACTAACAAGCGGTGTATATGAGCGGTCATTCGCGAGTAACGTCGGAAGACCTTTTCTTTTTGTTTTTTCCCCTGTCTTCGATTCCTGTCGGCTGTTGGACGTCGTTGTAATTAACGCAGACGTCGACAAGCGTTGGAGTGTCTCGGGGACGTGAGCGTTTAAGACCAGCTGACGCATTTCAGGCGTGTGTATTTTTAGACAAGCCTGGTTTAGCTGCATGTTGGTGCACGAAAGAACAAATTGCTACGCGAAGCTATGCGCGTACGGAACATGCCGGACTATACGCTTACGTTCATTTTTGCTAATGAGCAGCATTCCATTTCTCTATTTTCTTCTCTGCCTGCTGTGTGCGACCGAGACGCGTTGCCCGGGGAACGTCCATATATAGTAGCAGGAACGAGCTCTGCTGCTGCAAGTGGGATATAATGGTACTGGATATTGTTGCTTACGCACTATGGGGATAGAACGCGTAGGCAGAGTTCAGGACGCGGAGATTGTTGCAAGGGGAGCAGGCTAAAACGTGCCCGCTAGCGCACCGTGGCAGAGATAGTCACAGTTGATTGAAGTCAGGAATGTAAAGTTGCTCAACGTATAACAAACAAAGATGTAAGAAAATACTTTCCAAGCCAGAACAAAAAAAATGGCGGTACGGGGCACGGCATGGCTCGTTTCTTTAGTGAAACTCGGAAGGAAGTCTGATAAAGAGTAAGCGTGACATCGTTTTAGAGCAGGAGCATTACAAATAAATCTCGGGGTTTGATCCTAGTTGCACAAAAACGACTGTTTTATAAAAAAATGCAACAAAGACCAGGACTAAAAATTAATGGTTGTACATGCCGGATGTAGGTTTTGCAAAGGCAGGGCTTACAAGCATCGACCATTGCTAAGCTGCGACAGGAAGTCTGCACAAAGTGACTATACAAAGGCGCAGCTCAGTAGCTGAGATGATCCACTGAAATCTTGAAAAAGGTTCTAGCAGCACAAAGACGGTGGAATCACAACCCTGTTACGGCGATAGAAAATGAACGCGTTCAATTAGTTTGGCATTCTGCATTCTGTGCGCCGTATGTTGCAAATATTACTCAATTTTAAATTAAGGGCTTTAACGTCCCGAAACGACACATGGGCTATGAGGGTCGTTACAGGGAAGGGCGAAGGATTAATTTAAACCACAGGAGGTTATTTAACATTTGTTGACACCGCAAAGCACACGGGCGCTTTTGTATATATTTCGCCGCCGCAGAAATACGGCTGCCGCTGCTTGGGTCGAATGCTTGGGATCACCAGCCGAACTCCAAAGTTTCTGGGCCAACTGAGCCACCTCGGTGGGTACAAAATATTACTCGTATTACTATTACTCTTAAAACAATCTGGGACTTTTGGATTTAAATGGACAAGGCGATGAAGCACATCACTCCCGACATAACCACCGTAGACAAAAAGTTTGCTTAGACTGTGGACGTCGCCTTATGTGGTGATAGCGGGGTTGAGGAAATTTTCACAGCTCTTCGTGCGAAAGCGCTGCGACTATGGACCCCCCCCCCCCCCTTTCTCCCCTGGGAATCTGCTGTCAGGGTGAAGTGAAGCCTCATGCACATCTCTTATACTCCATCTCGCGAGTCGCTTGCAGCGCTGCTGAAGGCTACGACGATCTGAGCCAATCAAAACGGCACCGCTGCAAAAAAAAAAAAAATGTTCCTCCGTGACCCTCACACCTAGAGTGCCTCGATGCCCGCTCGCATCGCGAGCGGGCATCGAGGCACCCTACTCACATCGCGACTGGTGTGACATCACTGGGAAGGAAATTGCGCCAGTGTCCAGCTGCTGCGCCCAGCAGGCTCGGATAACTCGCGGCCATTTATATATAAAAAAAACTCAGCAGGGAGCGTACGCCTATAGCCTTGAAACCTACTCATAAAAAATGAAAAGAGGAGAGTCGGTCCACCCGTGATAACGTGCGTAAAATCTACGCCGCTGCGCGCACGCATGCGCTGACTATAGCGCGGCAGGCTGACTGTAGATTGGTTTTCTTGCTGTAGACGCCCGCGCCATGGGCCGGACCACTCAGTCGCGTGCACTAAAACGTGCCAACACCAAAACATCAGGGACTGACTCGGAGAGCGAAATACGGGGGAGGGAGCGGCTTCACGACGCTTCGCTTGCGAAGGCTGGCCACGTCCCCCTTGTTTTGTTTTGTTTTTTTTACACCATGAACACGGCCAGCTCGGCGAACTTCAGGTCCGCGAATGGCGGCGCATCATCTCACAGTTGGCCTCCGCAGGGCTGTGGTCTTGCGGACTATTTTTGCGAATTTAACGACTGAATGAAGCGCTCGGTGTACTTTCAAAGCATTATCCTGAACTACCTTTTCAGTTAGTGCAATAACTGTTAAAAAGCTCGGCCGCAGTGGCTCAGTGGTTAAAGCGCTAGGTTGCTGACTCGAAAGACGTGGGTTCGATCCCGGCCGCGGCGGTCGAATTTCGATAGAGGCGAAATTCTAGAGGCCCGTGTACTGTGCGATGTCAGTGTACGTTAAAGAATTCCAAGTGGTCGAAATTATCCGGAGCCCTTTACTACGGCGTCCCTCATAGCTCGAAGCGCTCTAAGACATTAAACCCCATAAACGACAAACCAGAGCACTGATAAAATATTTGAGAGACTTTTTGTTTTTGTACTTGACCCTGATTGGATTAGAGAGCTCTACCTTTCACAGGGCTGCAAACTACTTAAACGAGTACAGACATCAAATTTTTGCTTGCCAATTTTTTTTCTTTAAAATGATGTGTTAAACGTTGGTATACATGGATCACCCCGTGGTATTCGCCTACGGCCGATATTAATTTATGTGATGTTCTTCTTGATGCTGTCTTGGTTTCATCTGCTGACCGATGGCTGTGACGTGTAGCTGGCGTCTGGGTCACATGAGGCATAAAAAAAAAGGCAATATAACTGCTGATACATCATTTATTGTCATTCCAGCTCTTGAAGCAGGCTGCCTTAAGTATTGTAGTGAATTAAAAGTATCAGCGATTATGTTTTAGTTTCTTTTCGTCGCTCAGGTGACCTAACGACCAATTACACGACACAGCCATCGTATGGTTGATGAATCCGAAATCGCAAAAAGCACCAAGAACAAAAACGTTGAAAAATCATTTACTGGTTGTATTCGAATGCCACGTGGTGAACAATGTATTTTAACGGCTAATGCATCATTTGAACGAAGAAAAGATACAAGTGTCTATAGTGCTTAAGAGCTGAGTCATCGGTGGTGAAGAGAGTAAACGCAAAGATAGGAGCGAGGGGCGAGTACAGTAAGCGTCTGGCGGCAATCGTTTCAGCGATAGCATCACTCGAGCGGCCGCAACAGAGCCCACAGCTTATCCGGTGACTCTACCCGCAGCAAGGGGTGAGGGCGGTGAGGGGAGAAGCCCCGGTGCCCGTCAACAGCTGACGTCTGGCGGCGCTCGTGTAAAAGATAACGTCAATCGAGAGGGGCGGCCGAGCAGAGGTCTCTCTGCCGCTCGTGCTGTACGGCGGACTTTGCGTGCTCGTGGAAGTGTGTCTCTTCGTTTCTGAGAACTGCGCGACTGCGCGCTATGGTAAGGCTACGGTCCTGGAAATTAACCCCAATCCTCCTCACGAAACACCAGTTGACGGATAGGCATAAAGCAAAGCGTCCGTCTAATTCCACAAAGTGAAAGCATACTTTCTACGACACAGATTAACACAGCGCAACAGAACGAGGACGATAAGAAGAAACCCGTCCTGTGTTTCGTGTTCCTTCTCGCCCTAGTTCCGTTGCGCTGTGTCCATCTGTGTCGTAGGAAGTATGAGCCAACTAGCCCACACCAGAATCCCATTTGAAAGCATACATTGCGTGATTGACGGTTATAGGCGACTACATCAGTTTACACGGGCGGAGACGAGCCATCATGACCTTGCAGAAACGACAGCGGCACCCATTATGGTCAGGCATTCATCGCAAACAGCACTGCGACAGGCCCAGGCGAGCCTGTCAGTATAAGACGAATACATCACTGCCGCGAGCTCAGGAAATACTCAATGACTAGAAGCAAGTTCAGGCATTTCGATGCGCCAAAATTGGAAAAACAGCAACAGCAAAAGCAAAAGCATCATTTCGAAAAGCTTTCATAATAAAAACATTCAGGCACCGCTGCTTAAGCACGTTGCTCGCATCAGATTTTCTGATAGCCCACGACCGTACGGTGCATTTTTTTTCTCGCCTTCTTTCATGTGGTGTCTTCCTCAGACATCTGCGTAGCGGGGAAAGTTTCCTGTTTACTTCGAGACGACGAGGTGTCCGAGAAAGTCACGTCACCGCTGCTATTTCGAGAAAGCACTGGAGCTTCGTTACCAAAACAAGTCATCACCGAAGATCTGGTGGCCAGAATTTTGCGGTGTCCGTGAAACCGAAGCCTAAAAGCGTAGGCCAGCGCATGCGCCTGTAACGCGAAACGGCTTCCCTGACGGCAGCTGCGGAAAGCGCTGCACGCCCCGACTTCGGAATCCGCGGAACTGTAACCGAAGAACGCCTCGGCAGGAGCGCGTGGGGGATGCGTCATCTAGCGTCCTTGATCGAGTTTCTTTGGAGTAGGAAAGCAGGAGAACTCCGCTTCCGTGTAGTAAGCGCGTGCAATCACACTGACTCGGCCAGCTGTCGTTCGCGTATCCCACATTCCCTCCATTTTAGTAAAGTCTACTCACTCACTCAGGAAACTTTGTCGTCAAATTACTCTAGTTTACTTCAATAATGCATGCCGCGTTGTATAAGTGTTGCGCAGTTTTGTAACAAGCCTCATTACTCGACCTTCTATCAGTGTTTACTAACGCACTTTCACCGTTTACACTAGAAAGGCCGCGCGCCTTAATTATGAGCGCCTAATGAGTTTTGTTGTCTCCCGGTTCAGAAATAACAGCTAAAAACTTGTGGGACTCTTAAAGCACCTTAAGAGTGGAATGCGATAGCACGGCATCCCCATTGTTGCCTCTCTGATAGTCGAAGCCAAGAACTGGCTCTAATCGGATTTTCCCGCCATTTTCTCTTGTTTCTCTCTGTTTTCTTTCTTGCCCTTTTAAGAGCGTTAGCTCTTACTCATCGCGTTTCGAGATTTCGAGGGGTCTGCTACCACCCTGAGATCAGAGCACCACCTGTGGCAGCAACTACGCATCACGTTCGATATTCGTGGGGCCTGCTACCACCACGAGATTACAGCGCCATCTGTGGCATCAACTAAAAAACAGCCCATCTCGCATTGAGAGTTGTCGCGCCATCTACAATAGCGTTGTAGAAACAACCACCTGCCACGTGCGAATGATGACGTCACGGCCCAATGTGGTGGATAGGGGTGGAACTATGTCAGTATGACGTCAGGGAACGAAATGGCGGCATAGTTTTAGTTTCTCGAATCCAAGAAGCGGCCATTAAAATTGGTTGTTCCCTCCCCTCCTTACTCATTATACATGTGTAACTATGCTTAGATGGCGAGACTGCGCAGTCCACTCATGTATGTTCCTGTTTCCATATATATATATATATATATATATATATATATATATATATATATATATATATATATATATATATATATATATATATATATATATATATATATCGGGGACGCGAGACTTCCCCGTCTCAAATTCGTGGGGCCGAATCCCGGTATTGGTGGCCTCAGTTCGACGAAGGCGGCATGCCCGCGTGTTTTGCTATGTAAGTGCATGTTAAAGAACCCCAATTAATGGCGTTCCTTAAACCTTAAAAAATCGGCGTCCCTTAAAAGTTAAACCACCACTTCCATGGCATATCACTTGTGCCTTTATAGCGGAGGCTGCTTTTAGTAGATCATATGAGTCTGAAAAGGACTCTCGATACTCTCGGGCGTTGAGCTTAGTCGCTGTGCAAGCCCCATTGGAAGGACTGCACGATACGTCGAAAATAAAATAAAATAAAAAATAGGCGCGGCTTTATTCGCTCTTCTGACGCTAGATTTTTCCGCCCACTTCGAACATGCAGCGACACGAGTGGATCTATACGCTGGTCTATGTCGGCGACACGTGCAGCATGCGTATACCTGTGCACGCAATATCTGCGTCTCTTTGAGCCCGGAATGTCCGCATTCGTTGAGCGGGCATCGCAGGCACGTGGGCGACCTGCTCGAAGGCCAACTTTTATCCCCACAATCCTGCAACCGTGCCTTCGTTCACTTCTCTCGAATCCAAAAGGGCAGCAGGCATATTCGGAGTCAATGAGTAAACATGCTGCGACTGCCATTTGCCGCTAAGGGCCGCCTATGCTTTCAATAGGCCTCCATTGCTCACTGAAAAAGGCATAGTTTGTGTCCCTCATTTCATTCCAGAACGAGCGAGTGAAGGACACGCTTTGAAGAAAAAGAAAGAGAAAAGGTGGCTGGCTGCACGCGAGGATCTGTGACTGCGCAGAAAACACGCTGCAGTATTGAGAATCCAACGGGCACGCATCTGGCTCGTCTGTTGGCTAAATATCCGGATTCGCTCTTTTATTGGCTGCTTTCGGCATGCAGACAGAGACGGTCGGTGTTCGTTGGACTACGTGGCTGCAAACAGATGCGCAACGTAAGCATGCTAAAGGGAGTCTGTAGACGCACGCTTTGAGGAGCTTCCGTATACTGTTTGTATAATTTATTTTCTTTGCCCACTATTTCAGAACCGTCCATTTAGAAGTGAAGTCTCTCTAATGTCTTATGAAAGGCGTACAGCTTCGAATCGACCTCGTTACCAGCACGGCGTCCGTGCTTTCTGCGCGATCGAGTTGAGTGCGTATACTCAGTCTGCTGCTTAAATATGACGTCTTCCCATTTGTGGCCTGCATGCCCGCCTTCTGTCGGGTGCACTTACAAAGCTTCAATATGCAGCACTGCGTGTTCGCCGTGTTGAATAAATTGATGCGAACGCCGGCACTTGTTTTCTTTTTCTTTAATGGGGTTTGGTCCAGAGAGGAAGGGGCGTGCGCTGATTCTTGTACCGAACGAAACGGCGATGCATTACTCATGACCGTGAATGCCGAAGAGGCATTATACGGGCGCTGTATAATGAACGCATACGTCATTTGCGGTGGAGGTACCTTTACTCCTTGTGGCCATTAATGTAGGATCCAGACGCGAAGGTCGGCTAAGCAGGTAAAAAATTCACGCCTCCGTCCCACGCACCGTCGTCGGCGGGTGACATCAGAGCGCGTATTATTGCATCTTGGGAAACACGTCATGGTCGGTTGGGCTGGACGCTCGAGCCGGGATTCAGGGTGCAAGTTTTATGAGATCGACACCGCGTTATTTCACCAGTGGCCGCCACGCTGCCGACTTGCTCTTGAATAGGGGACAGTGTCGCTTGAGATGGGCTGCACAGTATAGGCAGATTGTTTGCATAGGGAGTCTGTACCTCAAATTTGGCGTCTTGTTTTGCGCGTTCTTGTGCCCGCTCTCGGCTTTCGGTTGTCGATAATTTAACGGAAGAACTTGTGAATGAGGTTTGTCTTCTCAATTCAGGCGGCTTACATTAGTGGGAGCCGGCAGCCTCAACAATGAGCTGGTTTTACTTCGTCAGTAGTATGAGCGACTTTGCCCCAAAATGGTGGCGTGCTAAGCCTCGACCCCACGGCTTTTGAAGCTCCTGGAGAGTAAAGCCTCCACCCTCCAGATGTGCCATCCGCCATCCTTCTGGCTAGGGGGCTGCCCACCAACCAACCTCCACCGTCCACCCATCCACCTCCCCACTCAACCTCCGTCCTCAAGAAGCGCTAACCACCTCCCCCGGCACCCACCCACCCATCTCCAGCTTCCAGCTGCCCACATAGTACCGGAACACAAAGCGAGGACGAAGTCAAATTCAGAGAAGCAATGGGTACGCGATCAATGTAAAAGCGAAGTGTACAGCCACTCCTAAAAATTTATCGCATCACATGATCGCCCTCGCAGTCTTCCATTCTTTCATAACCCTCCGGGTGATGTTGTAGTTGTTTCTTAATGCGAGATTGAAGCAAAAAACAATTTTTAACAGTTTGTAACTCTAAGGTCCGGTTGTGAGGCATAAAAACAGGTGAGAACGGGAAAACATGGGAAGATGGCACATCGTGCCCCTTGGCCGGTGTAAATCTCTCTTTGATGTTTTATTGTTTTATATTTTATAGAAAAATTGCGCGATACTTTATACAAGCTACACGGCTGCTCCCTGTGCCTTGTTTCTTAGGGATGAATGAATGAACGCCTTAAATACGGATGTCCAAGAATTTTCATTATTAGAACCACCATTATGCACATGAAAGTGGCCGACATGCCGTATGTTGTTTCGTGTCGTAGAGGCGCCACCGAAAGCCTCCTATAGTTCGGCCGCTGGAAACCATGTCGAGTCTCTTTCCCCGGCTTCTCCATCACCGCACATATATTTTCCCGTTGTGCACGCGTGCTGACTGTTTCTACGGGGGCAACGTCGGAAATGGAATTGGAAATTATTCGATAGCGGTCATGCATCCGCCGTCGCAACTGGGCTGACCCATTCGGTGTACGCGCGATATGGATGTGGCGGACAAAGGTCACAATCCCCGTGGAGCTGATTAGTGAATCGAATTTCGTAGCGTGAGCTCCACTGGCCGAGGTTGAGCAGTTTCGCGTGGCTCCTGGTGAGCCGTGCTGCGCATGCGCGAGGAGCAGTGACGTCACACGGCGCATAGCTGGTGCGCCAGAGCCGCCGCCGCACGCGCCTCGCCGGTCTGCGCATTCCAGAGGAGTGCCGACATAGCCGCGGCAGACGCACTGGCGCCGGTGCGTGCCCAGCTGTGCGCCTACGTTGTGCAGTAGCCAAGTCTGACGCTGCGCCGGAGCCGCTTGATAGCGCCGCTCATTTTGTGCGCATGCGCAGAGGTATCAGTGGGGGTATACATATAGCGGGGCGTTTGCCAGTGCGGTATAGCCACGAAGGAGAGCGAAATTGCTGCTCAGCGGCTCAGCGTAGTTCACGCTACGTATATCCTGGCATAGCCGAGCTAAGCCACTGGTTAATTTTTTTGTTGTTCGAAATTAGGGCCTATGCCCACGCGTTGCGCTTGAAGAAAAAGCCTACAGGGTCAATTTGTTTTCCTGGTGTGCGCACGTTGCCTACCTCACGTGCCCGATCAAGCGGGCAGCGGTAAAGTCGTACGTGGAAAGCGCTTCGAATGCATGCCTGTAGAAAGGGAAGACGTTGAATGCAAATTGACGATGGTTTTTACTGCCGAAGCCGAATTAGACAAGGTGATGGCGCACTGTTGAACTAGAGAAGCACGCCTTGTCGCCCTCAGCCTGACTGATGTTCGAGAGTTTGCCACATGGGACTGATTTCTCGCACGCCATCACCTCTCGTATCAGATGACGAAGGTCTGTGGCCACAACTTAGTGTAAAGTGTACCCTTTAATACGATTGCGGTATTCGCTCCTTCAGACGCTGCGCCTACATTTTGTGGTCGCGACCAGGACCTTATAACCAGGCGAAATTCATCCTGCAATGTACGCGAAATAAAATGCGCTGAGACCTGAGAAGTCATGTGTAGAAACACATCAGTCAAGACGCGCAGTATGAAATGAGAAAATCATTTTCTGAAATAAACACCTTCGAGTTTTACGTTAGCTCTGGTATGGACCCAGTTAGTGTCTGCTTTGTTTGCTTCTTTTGCAAGCATGAGTGCTTAAACTCCTTATTTCTTCGAAAAACGCCTTCGTATGACAGAAGCCGGTTAAAAGAAGTGTAACTGAGGCAATGAAAGAAGTTTTGAGTCACAAAGGGATATTTGGATCAGGTAGAAATTGCACAAGCTAGCAGTTTTTTTTTGTGACTTGTTAATTGGCATGCCCAACAAAAAATATACATATAGAAATTTGAAACATTTCCGGCCACTGGGTTATTATTTGTGCCTCACTGGATTATAAGCAACAACTTTTAAACGGAAACTGAAGCTTGTTCGACCAGCTATTGTACTGATGCGAGAGGCACCGCTCTAACCTCAGCTGCTTACGCCCCTTCCTCTCACATACCCGAGAGAGCTGGGAGGCTGCCCTGCTCGGCTGCTTTACGTTAGAGAGCCCTCGTCGCTAGGGCCCGAGCTGCCGCGGAAGCCACAGAGGCCCCGGACTGGGGACCCCTCCTATTATTTGTAAGGGGCTGGCCCTTAAGGCCAGTCCCGACTCTCTCTTGTAAATAATCTAAGTATATGTTTTTCACCTCCACAACCACCACCACCACCACCTAAGGTTCTATCACCCAGTGCTCGTGCTAGGGCCTGCTCACCTTCATTTTGCGCGACGGCTCGACGCGCGTTGTAAGTATCGCAAGATAAGCTTGGTCTTGATTTTGGAAAGACGCTTCATTCTACCCATTTGTAATTTTAGACTTCTTAAAGCTACATGCAAAGCGCGTTTGTTCTTTTCGCCGTAATTAAAGCTAGTGGGCAAAAATTAGTGGTGCTTAATTCAGCTTTAAATTGACTTTTTTTTTCTCATTTTGTATGTATCGTAGTTTAACTCTTAGGACGCATCGTTCACCTGAAAGTCAGGAAAATGAGGACGCAGCAAGCTTTTATCAGCTGTGGTGAGCCATGTAAAAGACTCCACAAAAAGATTCTCGCACAAGCCGCCCAAATATCTGGGGCAAGCCTTCTGTGAAGAGCCTTGGTATTCGTAAGAAGTAGGCCTCCCTGGCCAGCTGTCTTCGGCGAGCCGAGGAGTAAATTATTTCGACACGTGCAGCTGCTCTACGGGTTCAGGCAGCGGCAGTATCCGCACAGCTCGCGTTCGTAGGGACGCCGAGGAAACTTGTAGAAATGCCGTCCTGAGGATTTTTCGTTGTTGTTTGAACTACCCACGGCACAAAAGTAGTTTTTTTTTACATGTCTCAGAGCTTACGAGAGGAAAGAGGTGCAACTGATCACGATTATCATTTGCCGCACGCGCTCAATGTATACATAAACGCGAGGAAAGCGGGCGTCTGCAGCCCCGACAGCATTTCGCGTCGCGGACGACAGGTGGCGCAGCCACCGCAAATCTCGGGGCGTTTGCGTGCTTTTTAATTATTCCTTCGGCAGGCAGCTCTACCTTAGCGATCACCGGAAGCCATGGGTAATGTGCAGTGTCCTATTTCCTAAATTCAGAACTATGAGGAAAATCGGCAGTGATACTGAAACACTATTTCTCTAAAGTTTGGAGCCCACAACGAAAGTGGCAGGAGCGGTAGCGCTGCCGAATGGCGGCGCTTTCATCGGTGACGCCTGTTAATGCACACTGGGCGAGGAGCCATGTCCCTCCCGTTCTCGTGCTCTTGTTGAGGTACGGCGAGAGCGAGAGAGAGGGGCGAGCCACTTCGCCCGGTGCAGCCTCGAGGCGGGCGCCGCCAGTAGCCACGCCACCTGTCGCCGGCGCTGCCACTCCGGCCATGGTCGCTACGGTCTCTAAACTTTTGACAGAGACTGTACGCGGCTTCCGTCTTCTTCTTAGAGCGCTGCAACTGATGAATGGCTGTCATGTTAGCGCTAAACACGGAACATGTATAAGGAAGTTGTTCGCAAGACTTTAAACACCGGCCGTAATGGCCAGGCAGGTAGGAGCTTTGCTTAGGGAACGCCCACAATTACGCGAAGGCCTCTAGTTTGGAAGCTGCGCTGGCGCAGCTTAAAGGTAGACGACAGGCTATGCCGTTTCGGCAAGAAATACCCAATATCTTAGTGCAGGAGTGCATGGGAACTTTGAGCACTAATAACGTCAACCCACCCTCAAGGTACCGACAAGCTTGCGAAGCACATTTACCGCGGTGTTTGCGTTCTCTTATAGAGGTTTGGTGGGCCGACCCAAAAAAAGTTTAGTGCAGAGCTATCCTAGAGAACAATGCTACCTAACAGACATAAAATGTTTTTGGTGTGAAAGCAGTAATCCGATGGATAACGTGGGCTACCCCGAGTTTAGTGCAGAGCTATCCTAGAGAACAATGCTACCTAACAGACATAAAATGCTTTTGGTGTGAAAGCAGTAATCCGATGGATAACGTGGGCTACCCCGAGCAAGATCGTGCGATGTTTTTTTTTTGGTTTGGGATGCTCGCGTCAACTGAAATAATAAATAAAAATAAATCAAATATACATCCGTGACTGGGATTCAAACCAGCGGCAGCGTGAACAGATCAGCTTCGCTGGCCACTGCGCCACAGCACAATAGGCTATCGCCGCATCCGAACACGCCTCGTGATAAATTGCAATAGACCCTCACGTGGTAGATTGAACACCGTCTTCTTCATCAACTAATACTACTATCAAACTAATCATCGTGTTTGAGCTATGTGGCGGAAAAGATGTGGTGCCATAGCAGTGACAGAGGGATGTGCGTTGCATGCGTTGGCGTGGACAACGTTGTGGCTGGAACACGGCACTATGACGAAAAAAAGATAGAGCAATACGCTTGGGCATTGAAAACATTTCTGCAGAGACACGGCACTGCAGCATAGGCCGCACCCGCCGCGGTGGCTCAGTGGTTAGTCGGCTACTGATCCGGAGTTCCCGGGTTCGAACCCGACCGCGGTGGCCGTGTTTCGATGGAGGCGAGTGAAGTGAAAAAACCTTTATTGTCCAACAGAATGAGACCACCTCACCCAGACCTCCCCTGTCCCATACCCTCAGTTGAGGGAGGAGGATCAGGAGAGATCCGGCCGCATGGGGTAGTCGCGTCAGATGCTGGCCAGGATCTCTTGTATCCCGGCGGCCTCTTCAGCCAGTCGGACGGCGGTGAGCTGGAGCTCAGGGTCCGTGCTCCGGAGCAAGGTCTCCCAGGCGTCTCTACTATTAATGTTCTTTGCCCTGCCTGGGGATTGGCTACACTCCCATATTATGTGGTCGAGGGTCCCTCTCGCCCCGCACTTCTTGCATTTATCGTCCTCTATTTCTGGAATGATATGTTTGCTTAGAATTGGGTGTGGGTAGACATCTGTTTGTAGACGCCTCCACGCCACCGCCTGTTGATTGTTGAGTGCTTTGCTAGGTGGGGGAAAGTACCTGCGATGTTGTCTATAATATTCTGTAACTTCCTGACAGGAGATTAGTCTCCCTTCTCTCCCGTGATCTGCGAACGGTGGCCCGCCTTGTGCAGCTCGGTGGTAGAGATCTCGAGCTACCTCGTGGGCCGCCTCGTTGCCACGGACAGATTTGTGCGCGGGGGTCCAGATTATAATGATTGTTCTATTCAATGTCGCTTGTCTTAGAATTTTGGCGGCGAGGGGAGAGACTCTCCCTCTACTAAAATTTTGGACTGCAGCTTTGCTGTCGCTTATGACGTATTTAGCTTTGGAACCGACGCAAGCTAGTGCTATTGCGACCTCCTCCGCCGTCTCGGTGTTTGTCCCTAGGATAGTTGCGACCGTGATGGGGCTACCCGCTCCGTTCACTACCGCGACGGTCGTGTACTGACTGTCTATCGCCCGCTGCGTCTACGTAGGCGACCCCCTCCTGAGGCTTGTCACCGTAGATGCGTTCTATCACCTCTGCCCGCTTTTGTCTTCTTTCCTTGTTTATTTCTGGGTGCATGTTCTTGGGTAAGGGGGAATCCTGAGATTGCTCCTAATCTCCATGTCGATATCCTCCCTCTGTCTAGCTCCCCTGTCTGTTTGGAGTCCGACTTTGGCTAGTGTGGCTCTTCCCGCATGTGTTGTGCTGAGTCTCTCTAGCTGTGATGTCTGGACTGCTTCTGCGAGCTCTGTAAGCGTGTTGTGTATGCCCAGTGCTAGGAGTTTTTCTGAGGATGTGCACATGGGCAGGCCTAGAGCTTTCTTGACGCACTTCCTTATGAGAGCGTCGATTTTGTTCCTCTCTGCTGCTTTGAGATTTAGGTACGGCGTGGCGTAGCTGATTCTACTTATTATAAAAGCGTGTATGAGCCTAAGTAGGTTTTTTTCTTTAAGACCGCCTCTTTTGCTCGAGACACGTTTGATGAGATTGAGGGTCTGCATCACGTGGCTCTCAAGCTTTTTGATGGTTATCGTGTTTCTCCCATTCGACTGCCTATGAAGGCCTAGGATTCTGATTGTGTCCACTTTGGATACCTCCTTTCCTCCTGCAGAAATCTGAATTTCCGAGGGTGGTTTGTTCCTCAGAGCCTTATCGTTATATATGAATATTTCAGATTTTTCGGGCGAGCATCCTAAGCCTCGTTCTTCTGCATACGTTGAAATTATATTGGCAGCTGCCTGTAGGGTTTGATTAATCTCTGCATCACTTCCTCGGTTGATCCATAGATTAATGTCGTCCGCATACAGGCTATATTCTAAGTTTGGGTTGCCAATTTTTTCAAGTTCGCCCGGGAGTTCTCTCATGGCCATGTTAAAGAGAATGGGTGATAGCACCGACCCTTGAGGGGTTCCCTTGCTTCCTAGCTTTATTTCCCCGGATTTAATCTCCTGGAAGCTTATGCTCGCAGTTCTATCTGTGAGGAAGTCTCTTATGTAGCGATAGGTTTTGTAGCCTACTCCGGCGTGGCTGAGTCCTTTCAATATTTCCTCATGTTTAACATTATCAAATGCCTTTTTGAGATTGAGACATAGGATAACCTTTGCGTCCCTGGTTCTGGAGTCAATGATATCCTGTT
Organism: Amblyomma americanum; assembly: GCA_030143305.2. Lineage (NCBI taxonomy): Eukaryota > Metazoa > Arthropoda > Arachnida > Ixodida > Ixodidae > Amblyomma > Amblyomma americanum. The sequence continues at coordinate 112,719 of JARKHS020034944.1, read as the reverse complement.
TTAGTCGCAGCATGACGTCTTGTGTGCTGAGATGTGATCGGAACCCATAAATCTCATCTGGCCACTTCCTATTCTTTTCCATGTAGTTCGATATTCTGGTCTGGACGACATGCTCCATTAATTTCCCTACGCACGATGTGAGGGATATAGGTCGAAGGTTTCCTATCTGCGGCTGCTTCCCGGGCTTAGGTATTAGGACCGCGGTGGCCGTTTTCCATTGCGGGGGAATCTCGCCCTTCTCCCAGCACTCCTGCATGTAATCTGTGAGGGCCTTTATGGAGTTGTCGTCGAGGTTCCTTAACATTGTGTTCGTAATCCCGTCTGGGCCAGGAGCCGATCTGGTTTTCAGTCTGACTATTTCCGCCCTTACCTCGGCTACCGTAATGGGCGCGTCCAGGGCCTCGTTCGTGGCTCTTTCATAATCGGGAAGCCGACTTTTGTCTGTGTCTCCTATGTAGGTTTCAGCTAGTTTGCGCATGAAGCTTTCGTCATCGTATTCCCCACACGCGTGTCTAACTTTGGTCATTGTAACTTTCGCTTGCGTTTTGGATTTTTGTGGGTCTATGAGATGCCTAAGAATGTTCCACGTCTGGGGGAGATTCATGCTCCTCTCCATTTCGTCGCATTTGCTATTCCAATTTTGTTCACACAGTTTAAAGGCGTAATCCTCTATTTCTTTATCATGCCGCGCCAATCTTCTTTTGAGATTGCGGTTGTTCCTGCCCTGTTTCTTTAGTCGGCGCTCCATGCCTTGTTTGGCTTCCCACATGTGTAGGAGTCGGCTGTCCGCTTTCTCGGGAGCTTTCTCCCAGTCTAGCGTTTTGGTTACCTTTCTGGCATCCTTCTTAACTGCTTCGCACCACTCTCCGATGTTATTTATGACTGTCTCGTCTCTGTTTCCTCTGAGCTCCCTAAAGTGGTCCCACTCTGTGATCTTCGTAGGGGTTTGTTTGTTGCCTATTTGTTTGTTCTTGGTTCTTATCTCTGTTGCTATGACAGAGTGATCGCTGCCTAAGTTCTGTTCCGTGTTAATCCATTTCGCCGTTCCTACGTTTCTGACGAGGGTTAAATCCGGTGAAGTGTCCATGCTGACGCTATTTCCAGCTCGTGTGGTGTGCTCCGGATCTTTTAGTATCGCAAGTCCCAGGTTGTGTATATCCTCCCATAATTGTCTCCCTTTTGGGTCTTCTTTCGGGTACCCCCATTCCGGGTGATGGGCGTTGAAGTCGCCTACTATGACTAAGGCTTGGTTTTTTGCTATTTTAAGTGCTTTGTTAATTACCGCCCTAAACCTAACCTTCCTCTGTTTGGGTGGGCTGTATATGTTTAAGAGAAAAATGTTTGATTCTCCCTTCTTTCCTGTTAAAATTTCCACGAAAACGTTTTCGATTACCTTTTCTTCTAGATCGTGCTCTATTGTTGCTACGTTTCTCTTGACTAATGTTGATACCCTTGATTTGTCTCCCCTGCTGCTATGGAAAACCTGATAACCCTGCAGTTTAGCCGGACCGCCGGTTTCTTGCAGCGCAACTGCTAGCGGGGCTGTCTCGAGCATCGACAAGGCGCTTTGTAGCACCGGCCGCTTGCGTCGGTAGCCGCGACAGTTCCACTGCCAAATTTGGGTACTACTGGGCGACCTGTCCATTGCTAAGCTTGGTGATGCTCTCCTAAACTGTAGCGAGCCGTGCATGCATGACGGCATTTTCCCGTTCAGCTGCTGAAGTGCCTCAGTTATTAAACGGAAATTGTTCTGCATTTGGTTCTGGATTTGGTGAACAAAATCCTCTAGTTTGCTATCCCTTTCCTTTGCGAAAGTTTTTAGATTTCTGTCCATTCTGGCTCCTAGTTTGTTTAGCTTTTCGTCCGCAGTCAGGTCTGAGTTGCTCTCTTCCCTGATTCTGCGCTTGGATGGGGGCGGGACGGCATCCTCGACCACCATGTCACTTTCGCTCTCCTGGCTGTTATTTAGTGCGGTTTGTGCTTTAGGTGCTACCAGGGATGGTGTACCTGTTTGGGGAGTGCTGACAACTGCCGTTGGCTTAGCCTCTGTCGTAGTTAGGGCGATTTTTAGATTTTGTACCTCCCTCTTAAGACTGGAAATCGTATCACTCATGTTTTTAACGATAAACGTTAGTTTTTCTATTTCCTCATCTTTCTTATTATTGTTGCCATCGCTCTGGGGAGACCCTGCTCGCGAAACTCACCCTTTTGCTTTCGCCGCCCCAGGCCGTTGATCCTCCCCGGGTCCGGCTGGAGGTCCGGTCTCTCGAGCTCGAACGTCCCCTGGATCTGCTTCTTCCTCTGGAGGCGCTCCGTCCCCAGGAAGTTTGTCGTTGTTCTCCTCCCAGCTTCGGAAAGAAGTTGTCTCGAGCTGTATAGCCGCTCCCCTCGCTGCCTGGTTTAGTGCGCGGGCGGCTCTGGTGCACCCGTGGCTGTTGCGATCGGTCACTGGCTCCTGCCGTGGCCTCCTCTCATTTTCTTCTCCCAGTATCTTTTCTTGGCTTCATACGGTGTACGATGTATTAGCTTGCATTTGCTGTCTCCGAGTATGTGGTCTCTGCCGCAGAGTTGGCATTTCGGCGTGCGGGAGTGGTTTTCGGGAGGGTTCTCCTGCCCGCAGCCACGGCATTTGACGTTTTTTGGGTCCGGACATACGTCGATCCTGTGACCGAGTCGGCCACAGGCCACGCAGACTTCATATTTCTTCCGGTATAGGTAGCATCTGTGTGAGGCCCATCCTAGGATGACCGTCCTTGGTACTCTGCTTTCTTTGAAAAGAATTAGTATTGACGTGGAGCCCTTTCCTAATCTTCTGGCCCCGATGATTTCGGGGTTCGCCTTGGGTCTTAGCATTCTCATGATGTCTTCTTGCGTGAATTCTCCATCGACGCCGTGTACCACCCCCTTGCCGCAGTCATCTGGCGTGGCCACGTAGGCGAAAACCGCGATTTCTTCTTCTCCAAGTTTGATTCGGCTCATGCTGGCGTATTTCAGTTTTCTCTCCCCGTGTTGTGTATTCTGTCTTTTTTGGGGAAAGGGAGAGTGCGTCTTCCACGAACGGCATCGTTTACTACTGCCTGTGTTTCTCGTCGCCCGCGTGCCCTCCTTTGAGTTTTGTGTGTGTGTGTTTCCTTCGCACGTGTGCGCGACGGGGTGCCATTGGGGACCGGAGCAGTGCGGGACACTCCCAGTTTTTGGAGCGCCGGTGTCTGGCCCGGGATCGGGTTTCGACGACGGCGCCCGGGAGGCGAGTTGGGCAGCGGAACGGCCGGATGCAGCTGAAAGCGGCCGGGCCCCTCGGACTCTCGGCAAGACAGTGGCCTTTTAGACGGCAAGGAAGAGAGACGTTTGTGCCGGGTGTTCCGTCTGACCACTCTTTGTGTATCCGTAAAGTTAATACAGTTTTCCTTGTCTGTTTGTTAAAGAATACGCCTCCGAGTCGTCACTGTTTCCTGAATTATTCACCGTCGCACGATTCGATTCTCTCTCCCACACGAAGTTTTTCTCAAAGACAACACCCCGCTCGTGGTGGCGACGAGGATTGAAAGTTGTTTCGTGTTGGGAATGACAACGTCTTCCTTCGTTAGTATTTATACCCGCTGACGCTATGATGACTTTGGTCAGGTATGCGATTCCGCGTTTGAGGAGCTTGTCGAGTCCTCCGCTAGGGCGGATGATGATCTTGTCAGCTCCCTCTGGTATTCTAGTCTCTTGTTTTTCGACCGACATGGCCGCCAATCTTCTCCCGGCTTGCTTGAGCCTGTATTGCTCGGTCTCAATTTCTTTCTTGCTCTTCTCTAGTGGAACATATTTCTTTCCCTTGCATTGGAACCATTGGCCTGGTACGGTGAACTCCTGCGGGTCCACTGCGCGGCCCTCGACCACTTGCATGGTTGCGTAGATTCAAATTTTCGCGGGCGGGTGACGCGCTGACGGCGCTTGCTGCTCTTCCCGCTAGGGGCGCCGCTGCGTCGCGCAGCTGCACCTTTCCGCCGCGGGTGTCGCTGCTGCTCCCGCGCCGCACCTGCCGGAGCCTCGCGCCCGAGTTGGCGCCCGGGTTAGGCTTAGTTCTGGCCTCGAAGTAAATGCGTGATTTCTTGGAAATGCGGACTCACTTTTCGGAAAACTTGGTATCCTTGTGGTCCTGGTGACTTCCGACGTTCGATTATCCAAACAATCCCTGGTAGATGGGCGAGATTTCTTCGGATATCAGCATCGAAACACAGAGCCGTGCGGAGACACGTCTGACCATGCGGGCGCTCGCAGCGCCTCCCCTCGCGAAACGCAAAGTCGCCCGTGTGCTGTGCGATGTCAGTGAACCTTTAGATCCCCAGCTGGTCTAAGTTATTCTGGAGCCTTCCACTACGGCACCTCTTTCTTCCTTTCTTCTTTCATTCCCTCCCTTATCCCTTCCCTTACGGCGCGATTCAGGTGTCCGCCGATATGTGAGGCAGAAACTGCGCCATTTCCTTTCCACAAAAACAAATTTTCATTTTTCATAGGCCGCTGGCGTACATTTTTAAATTGGCATTGAAGACGAAGACGCGGACAACTGGCTCCCTGGGTCAGTGGACACCTCAGTTGCGCTGAAAAAAAAAACTATGATTTAGCACAATATTTCGTGCTTAGCAATGCTAGACCGCCAGCCATTTTTTTTCAGACAAAGCCTAGTATCCTGTGAATACTTTCGGGTGAAAGACAGCATAACTGTTTTTGCAGGTGGCATCATCATTCACTTAAAAAATCGACGTCTGAATGACCTCTAGGTCTTCTTGTAACGCCGTCTGGATAAAACTCACCGTTGAGCCGGAAGCTCAAATGCAAACACCGTCAGCCTGCAGCGGCAATAAAAACCAGTAGCGGGCTTAGCAAGTTTGCCGTTGCGTAGGTAAAAAAAAGGGGGGGGGGGGGGGGGGTCACCGCGTTGCCCCTTTGACTCTGATCTTGAGACTATAGTCTGCGTTTTTTCGTTCGCTTTTCTGAATGAATATTCATGTCACTTAGTTAGATCGTTAAAAATCCACCGCAGCGATCTCCTACTAAAATCAAGCTCCCGTAAACCGAGCAGAATAAGGATGCGACTGGCGGTGTCGAGTGCTAGGCTAATAGAGAGATTTACCATAGCGCGATCCGCTATCGTGATCCGCTTCCGCGGGGCAAAGCTGCGCCAGTGCAGTGGCGGAGTGCGTCCGTCGGTGCCATCTGCGCATGCTCAGCTGGTGCCGCGAGGAACTGGTTCACCGTATCGGATCGCGCTATGGTAAATCTCTCTAATATCGAAATGGCGATGCTACCACGGCTACGCACGAGCTCAACGCGTCTACACAGGGTTCAGAATTGCATGCAATGTGCATCGTTGCCTGAGAAAGTGTGTCGTGAGCGCCGAGAATACTCCTGTATTCCCTTATAAAAGTGGTCTATAGACAGTCTATAGACTTCCTATAGAGTCTATTGCTTTCCTATAGATATTTTGTTTTGTCGATTTATAGTTTACAGACTGTTTATAGACAAAAGTCCAATAAAAGTGTATGGCCATAAATCTATGGATTGTCTATAGACTGTCTATGAAATTAGTATTGCCTATAAACTCTTCTCTAGGGTTTGTCTATAGACAGTCTATAGACTTTATAGACAGAAGTCTGTGGACAGTCTATAGACTGTCTGAAGAAAGTTTTGTTATGGCATTACCGCTGAAACCTGGCGCTAGTCATAACCTCCATCACTACACAAGCAGCTCGTTAGGGTTACCGTTCAGCAAGAGTCGAGAAGCAGGGGAGATTTGCGGGATTGACGGAAGCAATCTTCCAATATTCGGGAATGTGCTGCCTGGCCAGCAGGTCGTTAAATATCTCCGTTAGTACAGCAGTACGCGTGGGTACTAGACTGGACAGCATTTTTGAAGCCAGGCGCAACAGTCTTCAGACGACCGGATGCATGTGCACATTTCAATTTCCCGACTGCTAATTCGAATTCCCAGAAAGCATGTTGCTCATGAAAACAACTGCAGCACAGACTTTTTGGTTTGCATATCTGACCGATATCTCAAATTCTTAGAAGGCTAACGAAGCGCTATAGGGCGGAAAGTAAGTGGACAAAAATGATCAGCAGGCAGTGTTTTTGGAGCTTCTCTGGCCATGCAAGACACCGGAGTGGGGTATTCTGAATTACGGTTTCACGTACTGGGCTATCATATGAATTCTCAGTTCTCGAGTCTGGGGCGGCGATCTGCCACAAATATCACATCAGCGCTTTCTGGCTGGTTTCTGTAGGCGCTTACTCATGGTAGAGCGTAGTTTCTAAGTATCGCGATACGATTCTGAAGACCCATTTCTACGGTAAGCCCTTACCCTCTAAGAAAAGGGATCAGCTGCTTATATTCTTCAATATATTGTTCTGGTATTAGCACGGACTGCGGAATAGGAAAGGCAAGGGGGGCGGTCGCCCCCTCCAACATTTCTGAGAAGGGGGCATCGCCCCCTTCCCCAGTCTTGTACTGCTTACATTCAGATCAGATTTCTGACGAATGCTTCAATTCTAGGACGTCGTTAATCTGAAGCGCAGTAGGGCTGAACTAGAACTGGCTTTGTAGCCAATGATATAGCATTTCGTTTGAGTAACATACTGCATTTCGCGCTATGGAACCTCATGTAAATAACCTAGTAGCCCGAGCCATCACCCTTCTAAGCTAAACCAACCATGTCCCAACAGAATGACCCCAGAACATGGTTAACAGAATTGAAACAGACGAGCGCAAACTTTTCTAATGCAGTCGGTCACTCATCAGGTGTACATCTTTAAAAGTTGTCCATTTAAATTTAGGTATTATATGCATTCGCCAATAAACCTTCGAGCCCTGCAAAATAATAAAGAACAATAAAATTGAAATAATATTTAAAACAAGCAATTAATAAATAACAAAACTAACTCGCATTCTTGCCTTCCCCGTTCCGAAAAAAGTTCCCGAGTCCCTGAGTATTAGCACTTCTTGGTACAAGAGCCCATGTTATTTTGTGTAGGAACTGCCTGAAACTATCGTTGTCAGTGTGTCCATCTACTTGTTCTGTCGTGTAACAGGGAAAGCCTTCCGATTGGTTGTTTTGGATTTATGTCGCTCTCGCCTATTGTGCAAGCGAGATTGTTTTTGAATATATGGGGAAGTGGTCACTTCTAGGAGCCTCAATGTCTGTTGCCAAATTAACGCATACTACTTGCAAGCTCCGGTGAACTTACTTTTCTGCTTAGCTTTAAAATCAGTATCCATGCAAGAAGGTTGGATATGGTTACGACCCTGCTGGCGACAAGAAATTTGATATTCTGATGACCCCACAAAAAAAAAAAAGATGCCTGGCTAGTAAAGTATGTGCGGAGTTTCGCACCACTGTGCGAAATAGCAGCGGAGTTGCGATTCCTCCTCGCCAGTTCCCACGGGCAGACTCTGCAGCGAGTGCTACGTGCTGTGCAACTTTCCCCATCTTGGAGAAATGTGCCACGTATTGTATTAGCCACCGCCGGATGAAGGGGTGGAATTTCAGGGGGTTTAAGGAGCGTGCTGAGGGAGAAATGACGCTCTGGGCCCTGGCGACAAGGCTCAGTCAGTCGCTCGACGCATGAAGTCTTAATTTTTGACTGTTTGCTCTATCTTAAATAATGTAAATGAGTTTCTTCAAAGTGCCATTAAGCCTGCTTGTTATCGTTTTCCCAAACTTCAAGTTCCATCTCTCCTCATTCCGAAGGCTCGGACACGCTGCCCAACGGAGCCCGGTTTCGAGTAGCCCTCGTGTCCACGACAATATATCGAGCCATAATCTAGCAGACGTATTACTTTTTCCCGGCGTCACAACCAGCTACTCGTTAATGGGCGTTACTGTGGTCACTGCACCAAGTAGCACTGTGAGCATTGAAATATCCATATATCACTAAACTATAGCCTACAGTCTTGAAGATATCAATAAGTCAAATGAAGCGTGCCTAGAAGCTTGCCGGCAAATAGCTATAGTTACAGCAACGCTCTGCTCAAGCCAGCCCAACGCCATGACTCGTCCCAAGTCACGCACACAGAGACGAAAATCATTCTCACATCGCCTCTTGCACACACAGCACAGTGAAATCTGGTTTCACAAGATGAGTACGAGAGTCTGCACTTCAGGTTCTCAGGCTATTGGCATTTCACTGGACTACCGCGCATTGTGGTATACGTAATGGTTATTCATCGGCAGCTTGTCTCAGGGACAACACAGGTGGTGGTATCATATTTTGAGCAGCGCGAGCGCATTCAAGGAAGGAAGAGGCGGGTGGGAAAGAGCGCTGAACTAAAATGAGCTAATTGTTAGTTCAACGCTCTTTCCTATCGCCCTCTTCCTTCCTTGAATGTGCTCGCGCTGCAGAAAATATCATCTAACACCAACTAGCCCGACAGCTTGTGTTATTCAACCCAAGTAGCTCAGCCAGGAGAGACATTATATACAGCTCAGGTTTCACGTTGTCGGTCTTACTGCTGGAAGGCTGGAATAGCGAGCTGTGCCACAAATAAGGAAGCATTGTTTCCAGATAACGACACTCTCTCACTCGCTGCTTTCACAGGTTGGTGACAAAGGCAATGAAAAGACGCAGGTGTGGAATTCGAAGCAAGATCTAGCACTTTGCTGCTAAAGCGTTGCCCAGGAGGCTTGTTTAATGCGAGCACCTACGACACGAAATTCAACGCCCATGATGGTTGATGCTGTGTGGTCTAATAATAATAATAATTGGTTTTTGGAGAAAGGAAATGGCGCAGTATCTGTCTCATATATCGTTGGACACCTGAACCACGCCGTAAGGGTAGGGATAAAGGAGAGAGCGAAAGAAGGAAGGAAGAAAGAGGTGCCGTAGTGGAAGGCTCCAGAATAATTTCGACCACCTGGGGATCTTTAACGTGCACTGGCATCGCACAGCACACGGGCGCCTTAGCGTTTTGCCTCCATAAAAACGCAGCCGCCGTGGTCGGGTTCGAACCCGGGAAGTCCCCGGTCTCAAAATTAGGAATCCTTCCGTTTCGCCATGGAGGTTTTCCATGAATTAGCGCGTGTCTACGTAGGCATGTAGCTGCCCAGTTCTGAGGGCATCCATTTCTACAATGTCGTGTCTCGTGACTATGTTTAAGAAGTGTCATATGAAATAGCCACGCCCCTTTCTACTTTTCCCGCCCCTTTTTCTCCCCGCTGCAGGTGGTGAACCTGCTGAACGACCTGTACACGTGCTTCGACTCCATCATCGAGGAGTTCGACGTGTACAAGGTGCGTCCTTTTCTCGCTATACGCACGTACAACTCGCTTGACTCCCTTATGAAACGGGTCCATATATAGGCTGTCTGCAGACTTCTTATAGACTCTGTTGCCTTCTTATAAACATTACATTTTGTGTATTCATAGTCTATAATATGTCCATAGAAAAGGTCTACTAAATGTCTATCGCTATAAATCTATAGATTGTCTATAGACTACCCATAGGGTTTGTATTGCCTATGGCTAGTCTATGGGATATGTCTGTAGAAAGTCTATAGAGTCTATAGACAGAAGTAAGTGGACAGTCTATAGACTGCCTGCAGAAATTTTTGTAAGGGCTGTTCGGAAAGGAAACAAAATGACGAAGTCTTCTTCCCCCTGGCGCCTGCGCGCAGGTGGAGACCATCGGCGACGCGTACATGGTGGTGTCCGGCATCCCGTTGCCCAACGGGAACCTGCACGCGCGCGAAATCGCGCGCATGTCTCTCGCTCTCCTGCACAACGTCCGGTCCTTCACCATCCACCACAGGCCCCACGAGCAGCTCAGGTTGCGCATCGGACTGCACACGGGTTTGTTAACGCCTCACGCCCGCTCTCTGTCTTTATATCGTTCTCTTTTTATTACTCTTTGTTCGTTTTTTTTGAGTGAATCTACCACTTCGCCAAAGTTATGTGCAGCGGTGTTCTAGGAGCTGCAGCACTTGCCTTTTCACTTATCTGTGAATATGCGAACATGCAAAAGCCCCACTTCACTCCTTGCGCGCTTTGTAATGACCTTCCGCTGAGCCGCTCCGCACTTCTGATCCACAATTTTCCATTGTGCGCCTCTGTCCATGTCTGAAAGGGTGAAGCTAGCGTTCCGATTCCGAATTTTCCATTTCACTAAACTTGACAACAAAGAGGGATACCGAATATACATGAGCCCGTATAATATGACAATCCCTGTTCGGTTCTTTTCTCTTCGTATCGTCCATCGTGAAGATTATAGTAGAGGCGGGCGATAGCTGGGTTGTGGCGTTGTTTGGTTCGAGCAAATGACAAAAGGCAAAAAAGCTTAAGAATGGTATAGGACTTGAATCGTTATATGACTCCTGTCCTGATTCCACACCGACGTTCTTGGGCACCGGCTACTCTATGTCTACTGCGTTTTACAGCGTTTCAGAGTAGCGGGCGTTCTCGCGCTGAGCACTTAGTCAGTTAGATTGGTTTGGTTTTATGGGGGTTTATTGTCCGAAAGCGACTCTGGCTATGAAAAACGCCGTAGTGAAGGGCTCCGGAAATTTCGACCACCTGGGGTTCTTTAACGTGCACTGGCATCGCACAGCACACGGGCCTTTAGAATTTCGCCTCCATCGAAATTCGACCGCCGCGGCCGGGATCGAACACGCGTTTTTCGGGTCGGCAGCCGAGTTCCATAACCACTGAGCCACCGCGGCGGCCCTTTTAGTCAGACTGACGAAGTACAGGGTGAAGATGCGACCTGCAACAAGGAAAGGGAGATTTTAAAGACATCAACGTATGCGGCCCTATCTTGTAAATAAGGCCCAGACTAGCTTCTTCCTTCGGCTTTCGCCGCACAAGCACCTGCAAAAAGCATACAGTGCCCAAGAGCTTTATATTACTCGCTAAATAAGCGGCATGTTGTATAGGCGGCGAAAGCAGCATGACACTTTAAGTCAATTGACAGTGGGAAGCGGACAGAATATACTCCAGCACAAGAGAACGGAAGCTTTACTTTGGGGTGTTCTTTATCTAAAACCAGTGAACAATCACTAAAAAAAATGGAGAGGACACTTCAGCTCTGCCTTAAGGGTATTACGCGATAGCGTAGTGGCTTAAGGCTTTCCATTCTGAGCAGCTTGACACCTTTGAATGCATTTTTCTGTTTTAATTGTTTCACTTAACTAATTGGTTAATTACTCTAAATTTGCTTAATTAGCTTCATCAAGCATTGGATCTTCATTCTAAGCATTTTAACACCTTTGAACTCTCTTTGTCCAGTTTTTCATTTGAGAATTTAATTAATCAATTAATTACAATGATTTCATTAGCTCGTCATCGCCTATCACACAACAATCAATCATCAACCACTAGAACCACAGATTACCGTGATAGGTTTTTTTTTTTGTGCAGTCCAGCCCCCGATTATTTCCGACACGCGGTGTCGCCTATACTACTACGCCGACGGCTTTTCGACCCAACGAGCTGTATACGCTATCGCGTAAAAAAAAAAGAAAAGAAAAAAGAGGGGAAATCAAAACTGGAAGAAAGCCACTTAACGTATACGAGTATGGAAGAGCATGCATAACTAGGTCCCGCTTACCAAAACGGCAAGCAGCAATATATGTGACGTAATTTTAACGTGAAAACGCCTGGTATATATCACCTGCTCCATTTACCGCGATATTGCCGTGTGCCTCTATTGCACTCGCGTACAGTACAGCGCGTCGTCTACGTACCCCATAAGCATCGCGTTCTTGAGCTGTTTATACCGCATCCCATCAAGGAATCGTCTCGTTTCCTTGATTATGCTCCGCCCACATGCGGTGGCAGGGAAATTGGAGCCAGCGGCACGCCTAGTTTACTCATGCATAACTGATGGCTGTGCTATTCGGCGCGGAAACACCATTTGCACGCGCGTTGCACTGCATAGAGAACGCATTACGGCCGACGCAACCGGTAATGTGCGTTCGCTTTCGGGTGTTCGTGTCGCAGCTCGTTAAGGAGGTGTACAACAGGCCCATGCGGCTCCTGTACGGGTTGGACGCCGAGCGAGCTGTCGCAGTGCTGACAGCTTTCACTTTTTTTTTAACGCTGTACGTTACCAGTTGAAGTCGTCGCGGTATATATGGTCATAGACGATCGATATACACCATGTTGTTGCATGTAGGCTGTGCGCGTAGAAGGCGCAAATATTCAGCTGCAGGGGTGTTTTAATGTGACGTCACTAGCACCGCCTGAGCATCATACTGCGATGCGCACTGCTGCACAAGTGAAGCCATTGCCATATCAAGCTTTATGGAGGCCCGGAACCTTAATATGTTACCTGAAGAAGTTAGTTCTTTCTCCAGCCAGAGAGTAGGCCTGATCACAAGCGCACTCTGAGAAACTTGAAGAAGCTTGTAACTTTTAAATCCCGCTGTGGCTCTGTGGTTATGGTGCTCGACTGCTGACCCGAAAGACGCGGATTCCATCCCGGTCGCGGCGGTCGCATTTCGATGGAGTCGAAATCCTAGATGTCTGTGTGCTGTGCGATGCCAGTGCACGTTAAGGAACCCCAGGTGGTCGAAATTTCCGGAGACCTTCACTACGGCGTCCCTCATAGCCTCAGTCGATTCGAGACGTTTGTTAAACCCCCATAAACCACAAACCATCTTTTTATTCTTTTCCCAAACACGGCAAGTGCTGCGACAGATAGCGCGGTGCGGCAAGTTTGTGATGAAACCGCATGCCCAGAGATGGTGCTTTCATTGTAACCAACTAGGCCTCCATCGTGGCCACTCGATCTGTGGGCTCATCCCACCCAAAGGCGTAATCACAAAATGGTGGATTCTTTGACGTATGCTGATTGTGCCCTACGGTTCTGTAATTTGCCTTCAAAGTTCGTTTTAGTTCTCCTTTAGCTCCTTTTAGCAAGGCATATATCAAAACATTTCGCGTCGCCAGGCATGTACGTGCTCGAGCCACTGTTTTCAAAGCTTTCGAAACGGACGGCAGCTGTCGCTGCCCTCTGTGTCATCATCCTATGTTTACATATTTTTTTTTTCTTGTACCCCTGCCGAACGAATAATGCTCGGTGTTTCCTTCCGGGTTTTGACTCGACGCCGGCAAGGATTTTTCGTCACGCTGAGCGCCTAGTGTCGCTGAGCGCTAAGAGGATTTCGCGGAGGAATGGAAACGGAGCTACAGAAATCGGCTTATTTTAGGGCGTTTTTAGCTGCGTAAAAGATTCGCTGTACACGTACACTTCTGTAAGCATTCGTCTGTTCGCGCTAAAAATTTTGGGGAAGCATAAACAGGACGCGAACCGTGGAACATTATTTGCTTCTTCTTTATTTTTTTTTTTTGGTTATCGCTCTCTTTCGGAAGCAGTGAACGGCAAAGGAGGCTTATACGGTAAGGAGTAAGGCAAAATATTAAAATGTACTCGTCTTTAGTGCGCTGCCCCATTTATAACATAGATAACATGCACCGCGGTGTAAGAAACGTGTTACACATTTTCATATCCAGAAGTATTGCAGTGAGAACACAAGAAAGGTGGAAACATAGTCAGGTTTGCAGCGTTTCGACAAGTGCTGTTGTATTCGTTTTGTAATCAGAGCTAATCGATAACCAATCAATCAAGTGAACGAGAAAACAACCGTGGCGCCAAATTTGAAAGGCGACCACTGTCGAGGAGGTGGTGCTGGTGGTTACAACTTTATTGCCACAAAATGGGACTAGTTGGGGCTGGGACGAGTCGAGTCAACGCTTTCGCATTCTTTTAATGCGGGTAGCGCAGCGATCTCTAATTTTTAAGATGGTTTAAAGTCGAACCGGGCAAGGACACAAAAGAGAAAAGAAAATTCGCAGGGGGACCCGCCGCGGTGGCTCTGTGGTTAGGGCGCTCGACTACTGATCCGGAGTTCCCGGGTTCGAACCCGACCGCGGCGGCTGCGTTTTTATGGAGGAAAAACGCTAAGGCGCCCGTGTGCTGTGCGATGTCAGTGCACGTTAAAGATCCCCAGGTGGTCGAAATTCTTCCAGAGCCCTCCACTACGGCACCTCTTCTTCCTTTCTTCTTTCACTCCCTCCCTTATCCCTTCCCTTACGGCGCGGTTCAGGTGTCCAGCTATATATGAGACAGATACTGCGCCATTTCCTTTCCCCAAAAACCAATTATTATTAGTAGTAGTATCAAAATTGTGATGGAACCGTCCGTCGTGTAGCGTTACAGGTGGTGTGATGTCATACGTGCGCGCGCATGTGTGTGTGTGGGGGGGAAGGGAGGGGGTATAAGTGGGTGATGGGTAGGGAGTGAGTGGGTGGCGGGCGGGTGGGTGTCAATGCATTCAGGGACAGTAATGCTTTCGCATTCGCACACGTAAGCAGTCTTAAATGTCTCTGCCGATTTGTTTTTTCTTCCAGTACAAGCGGCTACTTTTTTTTTTGTTTTGGGGGGGCAAAGGAAATAGCGCCGTATCTGCCTCACATATCAGCGGACACCTGAACCGCACCGTAAGGGAAGAGGTAAAGAAGGGAGTGAAAGAAGAAAGGAAGAAAGAGGTGCCGTAGTGGAGGGTTCCGGAATAATTTCGACCGCCTGGGGATTTTTAACGTGCACTGACATCGCATAACACACGGGCGCCTTTTGCGTTTTGCCTCCATCGAAACGCAGCCACCGCGGTCGGGTTCGAACCCGGGAACTCCGGATCAGTAGCCGAGCGCCCAAACTACTGAGCCACTGCGGCGGGGAGCGGCTACTTCATGTTCACATTTTTCGTCAGCCTAAACAGAGGTTACGAAAGGGGTTAAACGATGTTCTGTATATGAACTTGAAAACAATCGCTTTCTGTAACTAATAGTCAGGCAGACGGGAAACGAAACACCTACACAGCGCGACTGGCAAAATTTTTTGCAGAAAGCCGAGCGAATGTTTTTCTCTAAGCAGTGGTGTCCTTTTTACACAAGGCTGCCTACACAATATAGTGTGATCTGATGCTGCAACTGCACAAGGTTATCGTCTACTAGAGGCGATTTGTAGTGCCACCACGCTCACAAATGCCGACGGATATTCGTTCGTTAAATTGAATGGGCCCTTACAAATCAAACCAACTATTATATATGTCCGCATTTCTAATTGTGTCCGCTAAAAAAAAAGAGTAACGAAAACCGACACCCGTTCCGCTCGTCCCAAAGCGATCGTGTAATGCGTGTGCTTGGAACGGCTTGCGTCTAGGCTTCGACCTGCGCCGCCGCGATTGCCGCTTCTGCTGCTGCTGCTGCTGCTGCGCGGGCGTAAAACATGTACGATCCGGGCACAGTGCCGCGGGGGCTTGGCTAGCAGCTGTTCACTTATTAATCCGGATCACGAAATCGAGGAGAGTCGAGCTGGAGGCAAAACGGGCTGACGTCCGCTTTCTCTCTCTCTCTCTCTCTTTCTCTCCGGTGCACTATAGGCTGATCCGCGCTGGTGGAGCTTCGGCTCCGGCGATTACGGATGCGTTTAATAATGGCCGCGCCGCTGCTGCTGAGGCTCCCGCGAGGGAAGGACGTCGGCCGGCTGCTGTCTGTTCGTTCGCGATTTCCCGGATTCTCTGAGCGCTCGAGCTCCGAGCGAGAGTTCCGTCGCGCTGTCCGCGATCTTTGAAGCTTGGCGAGTCCCGTTTTTCGCTCCCTGCGACTCTTTATTATATATATATATATATATATATATATATATATATATATATATATATATATATATATATATATATATATATATATATATATATATATATATATATATATATATATATATATATATATATATTTCTGTATCCCTCTTTGAGAAAATAATGTGCGGCCTCTCTCGTAAAATCGACGAACATGCATTTTGCAACGGCAGCTATTCATAGCTCCTGTCGGGCAAACATCGTGACGTAGTATCTCGCACCCGAAAACTCTGTCGTTCCCTAGAGGCCCACAGTTACACTCCAAACAAAAATGAGTCTAAGGGGAGTAAGCTGTCTTCTAGCGCGCTCTCTTTCATAAAAAAGTGTGCACAAGAGGACAGCTTGCTCTCTCTTCACGCCCATACAGGCGCATTCCTGTTTAGAGTGTATGCCTGTCCACTATAGGCTATAAACAACGTGGGGTCCAGGTAGTGTGTGATCGTTTACTCTATCTTGCCACCTTCGTTTAAAATCGGTTTTTAAAATGTTCCGATTTTTGTGACTTCTGTTGGGTGGTGTCTACACGTAGCCCTGCATTTCTTATGGAAGAGACGTTACGAACCCATTGCTACACCCAAAGTGCTTGTGCTGCATAGGAGCGCATTTGGCCGCACGTGAAGCTGTTGTTTCCGGCTTTCCGTTGCCCTGACATTATTGTAATTAGTACATAAGAAGAAAAAGTTTTGTAACAAATGTAAGGAGGCCCAAAAGAATATAATGCGAATGCCAGCCGAATGTAATAGATAATTCTGAAAGTACGCTTAAGAGAAGGAGAGGGTGAGCAGGGTGGCAATAAGTGTATTGGTGTCACTTGTTTGGCCGTGCGCTGTAAACACGAATTACCATATAAGGGAGTAAAAAGGGAGTAAACCGTCCTCTGTCGCGCTCCCTCTTAGGGACAGGGCATGCTGCCCAAGTCCAGGGGCAGATTTCGATGGTTGAATATACGGAATGCGTAGTGTTGGCTACGAAGGCATTCTCACTTGAGAGAGTAGTAGTGTGATACAGTTAGCAATGGAAGGCGAATTCGAAACGCAGCAGAGTAGGTATTGAGTTTAGCAATAAGAGGAGCTTCCCGTGCCCTGAAGAAGCAATCTATTTCCGTAACAAACCGCACGCATTTCGTATTTTTGTGCAAAAAAATACACGAACTGCTTGTGCAGCCTACCCTGCCCCTAATAAAGAGTGCGGTAGAGGACCGTTTACTCTTTTTTACCCCCTTATAGGGTAATTTTGGCGCTGGGTGTTGACCCGAAAGATGCGGGTTCGATCCCGGCCGCGTCGGTCGAATTTCGATCGAGGCGAAATGCTAGAGGCCCGTGTACTGTGCGATGTCAGTGCACGTTAAAGAACCCCAGGTGGTCTAAATTCCCGGAGCCCTTCACTGCGGTGTTCCTGGTAGCCTGAGTCGCTTAGTGACGTTCAACCACCATAAATCATTCTGTTTACAGTCTATAGAAGCACAAAGTCAGGAGCCTCTTTTTTAATTTTATTATATTATACAAATGCAAGACATTTGTCATTGCGTGGGTTTTGAAATCAGTAAAGAACCGTACTTTGGAAGCTCTTCTATACTGTGAGACTAGTTATCTACTGTGCAAATTAGGTGGCGTTGGAAGAAGTAATTAAGAAAAGAAAAAAGATTGCAGCCGCGGGGGCTCAGTGGTTATGGCGCTCGTCTGCTGACCCGAAAGACATGGGGTTCGATCCCGGCCGCGTCGGTCGAATTTCTATCGAGGCGAAATTCTAGAGGCGCGTACTGTGCGATGTCAGTGCACGTTAAAGAACCCCAGGTGGTCTAAATTCCCGGAGCCCTTCACTGCGGTGTTCCTGATAGCCTGAGTCGCTTTGTGACGTTAAACCCCCATAAATCATTCTGTTTAAGTCTATAGAAGCACAAAGTCAGGAGCCTCTTTTTTAATTTTATTATATTATACACATGCAAGACATTTGTCATTGCGTGGGTTTTGAAATCAGCAAAGAACTGTACTTCGGAAGCTCTTCTATACTGTGAGACTAGTTATCTACTGTGCAAATTAGGTGGCGTTGGAAGAAGTAATTAAGAAAAGAAAAAAGATTGCAGCCGCGGGGGCTCAATGGTTATGGCGCTCGTCTGCTGACCCGAAATACGGGGGTTCGATTCCGGCTGCGCCGCTCGAATTTCGATGGAGGCGAAATTCTAGAGCTCCGTGTGCTGTGTGATGTCAGTGCACGTTAAAGAACACCAGGTGGTCGAAATTTCCGGAGCCCTTCACTACGGCGTCTCTCATAGCCTGAGTCGCTTTGGGGCGTTAAACACCCATAAAACGAAAACCGGGAAAGAAACAAGCGGTGACTGTCTCACTTTGGGTGCACACCATAACCGTGCCCTAATGGAAAGAATGAATGAGTAGAGAGAGAGAGAAGTGCAGGTAACATACTACGCACAACCTACAGAGCGAGAGAGAGACAGAGAGAGAAACTCTTTAATTGAAAAACAAAGCATTTAAACGGCGTTTCAATGCATTGACTTGCTACTCTGCGTGGGGAAGGGATTTGGGGAGAGAAAGATAGGGTGAGAGAGGTGTAGGAAATTGGAAAACAAAGTTCACTCCATAGAGAATGCGTAGTGAGAGTAATAAACGGAGCGATTACAGTTTGTCTAGGAGACCAGCGTCATCTAAATCACAAATAAAAAGTTCACAACGCGTCCCTGCTGCCTATGGCAGGCTGGAGGTCCCTAATACACAGTCAAGTATTAGGGCACTTTTGGTGAGTGATTCCATAATATTTCAGAAGAGGGCAAATACGGGCTGGTTGGTACATGTTTTACGAATTGGAAAAACAGCGCAATCAAAGACGAGACACAAGAGAAGCACAAAACAACAGCGCTGACTAACAACCAAATGGTTTATTGCTACAGGTGAGGCAGCATATAAATGAAATGGCACGAGTAACAACACAAAATAAGCATGAGAGAAAGATACCGCACAACCACACAACTTGACTAAAAAAAGGGGCACGTCACTGATTAAGATACGCAAGTTCCTTTGATAGTAGATTTATCGATGGGCTGCTGATACAGGTGTTACCGAGCTTTCTGATATGGCAAGCCTCCGAAATTAGCCTTGTGGTCTCATCTTTATAACGGGTGATGATAGTGGTCCTATTGAGGTGCGCTTCGCAATCATCACACTCAGCACAGTGCACAGCAAGATGGTTTCTGCGAGACTTGTTCTCTATATCTTTTGCATGTTCACGCAGTCTATCACTGATGCATCGTCCCGTCTCACCGATGTAGAAACTGCCACAAGAGGTCGGGATCTTGTAAACGAGACCAACACGACACTGAACAAACTTCCGCTTATGCTTCTTCTGGCAGCCTTTTCTGCTTCTATCCTCATTAACACGCTTGCACAATCCGCTAAGTTTATTCCTGGCTGAAAAAACCAGCCTAATGCCTCCTTTGCTCACTATCTTCTTTAGATTGTGCGAAACTTTGTGCACATACGGGATGCACACTGTTCTTTTTCTTTCTGCCAGACCCGCATCGGTGCCCTTGATCTTTCGCAGACTACATTCTGCAAGCAGGGACTCAGCAACATTTGACACCATCTTCGTAGGGTATCCTGCTGCAGATAGCCTGTTCACCTGTGCGTGGAAACTGCCTTTTGTCTGATGCAGACATGATCTTTGCAGAGCGGCTCTTAGGCATGCCTTAGCGATACCGCGCTTAACAATCTTCGAGTGAGCTGACCGGAAAGGGAGAAGGCTCTTCCTGGACCGCAGCGAGTATGCCCAACAAATATGGTTGTTAGAAATTGTCAGTTCCATGTCTAAAAACCTGAGCCTATTATTAGAGGGGAGCTCTGAAGTCAATTGGAGGTCATTAAGTTCATAACAGAACACGTCAAAAATCTCTGCAACCATTTGCTGTGCGTCATTAGTGCGATATAAAATTAGAAAGTCATCAACATATCGCATTATCTTAACAATGGGCGCGTCATCGAGCTTAGTTCGAAGACGCCTGTCATAACTTGCTAGAAGTAAATCGCTTAGTACAGGAGCGATGCTCGAGCCAATGCAGACTCCTTTTTTTTTGGATAAAAAACTTGCTGTCTATAGTGACAAAGGTTGATCTCATGTAAAAACTTAACAATTCTAAAAACCTGCTAACGTCCATTCCACATGCGTTTTGGAGTTTTGTTACGCCAAAGCGGTCGATGCAAAGGCTGACTTCCGCGGTCACAGAGCTCTGAGGCAAGGAATGGAAAAGGTCCTTCACGTCGATCGAGAAAGCGCCTACATGTGGTGGGCACTCTTCCCGAAGGAAGTCTGAAACAGTCTCGGGCTTCCTGATGAGGAATGGTCGTCCACCTCCAGGTGAGAAAGGCACTTCTGCAAGAAAACAGCGACTTCACGTTGCGCAAGCGCAAGGATTGTGCAAGCGTGTTAATGAGGATAGAAGCAGAAAAGGCTGCCAGAAGAAGCATAAGCGGAAGCTTGTTCAGTGTCGTGTTGGTGTCGTTTACAAGATCCCGACCTCTTGTGGCAGTTTCTACATCGGTGAGACGGGACGATGCATCAGTGATAGACTGCGTGAACATGCAAAAGATATAGAGAACAAGTCTCGCAGAAACCATCTTGCTGTGCACTGTGCTGAGTGTGATGATTGCGAAGCGCACCTCAATAGGACCACTATCATCACCCGTTATAAAGATGAGACCACAAGGCTAATTTCGGAGGCTTGCCATATCAGAAAGCTCGGTAACACCTGTATCAGCAGCCCATCGATAAATCTACTATCAAAGGAACTTGCGTATCTTAATCAGTGACGTGCCCCTTTTTTTAGTCAAGTTGTGTGGTTGTGCGGTATCTTTCTCTCATGCTTATTTTGTGTTGTTACTCGTGCCATTTCATTTATATGCTGCCTCACCTGTAGCAATAAACCATTTGGTTGTTAGTCAGCGCTGGTGTTTTGTGCTTCTCTTGTGTCTCGTCTTTGCGCTGTTTTTCCAATTCGTATTCCATAATATGTTCATAATGTGCACTCTCCTCAGGATACGCTGGGCATTCTAACAAAATACGCTTCACTGTTTCTACTAAGCTGCAGTTGTCACAATCCGGTCTGTTCGCTTGACCTAAATGGAACTGTAAGGAGTTTGTAAACGCAGCGTTTAGACGAAGTCGATGAAGCGTCCGTGCGTTTGTGTCTTTGCTTCGACCCACCCATGCATAGGCACGCGAATGCTTCAGGAAGAGGATGACAAAAATGTTTAGGGTGTAGGGGGTGTTTCAGCGAAGCGCGCTAGTAAAATCTATTAAAAATGCTTTTTTGTGGTCTAGATTTAGCTTTTGCGACATGTATAGTAACACCAGTGACGGCGGACACTGGAAAGCAGGTGAATTGTGTTAGCTAGTAAGGTTGTTGACTAAGTTAATTTTTTAATAATTACTGTTAAGCTCCAGGTTGCAATAAGAGATATGTAGCTAACTGCTAGTAATAGCGTTATCTGTTTGTTTATTTATGTAGAAAACTGGAAGCTGCTTTTCGCAGTAGCATAACGAGTTCTGGCCCGCCCGACGCGCCAAGTCGAAACACTACTGCCGCTGAATTCGCTTGCAGCCACACCCGCAAGCAAACGTCACTCGGTGATGCACGCGTCAGCTGACATTCTCGGTACTAGCCAAGCCGGCGCTCACCTCTCCAAATCCTTCTCCTCAAGCTGGATCACCATAGTCGGATGCAACAATACAACTCAAGAACCAAGCGTCTTTCCCCCGTCAAAGGTCGCTCTTCCAGCCAATGGCGTCGGCCGATTCTCAGGAACCTGCTAGCGTGACAATGCGGGGGGAGGGTGGGGGGAGGAGCTTTTCTCTTTCATGTTCCACTCTCTGCATTGTCAAGCTGGTAGGCTTAGAAGAATTGGCCAGCCTTGGCGGGAAGGAGGCCCTTTGATGGGGAGTTCAGTTTTTTCTTGAATAGTATCCGACTATAGCCGAGGCCGACTCATGGTTTCCGCGCCATCCAACCTAATTGCTTGCACGCATTTCCGAACACGAATTAGTTTGTAAATTTTGCTTTATGCAGCCAAAATTCTACTTCTTTCTTCCCTCGTTTCTATTTTTACGTATTCTCTTCATTTGTTTCTTTTCTCTATTTCTTTCTCTTTTCCTTCTCTTTCTGACAGTGACTTGAATGCATGAAGTCGAAAATAAACGCCTTTCCCTCGCTCCCCTCTAATTTCGCTTCCTGTTGCGTTAAATTTGAAAAACACCAGGTCGTACGAACTCGTCAACCAGCATCCGTGAGCCTACATGTACGCTCTCGCATGCTGTCGGCGCGTGACGTTACCCTTTTTGTGTGGACTCTGGCGCAGGTCCCTGCGTGGCTGGCGTGGTGGGTCTCAAGATGCCTCGGTACTGCCTGTTCGGAGACACCGTCAACACCGCCTCGCGCATGGAGTCCACCGGAATGGGTGAGGTCGAAAACACGACACGCGTGCTCTTGACATGACGCAGAACTAGACTCACACAAAACGATGCTCCTGGCAAATGCAGGGCACGTTTCTGTCCAGAGTCATTGGCCGCCGCAGTCACGGTCCTCTCGTTGTAGTCCCACCCTGTTAGTAATTGTGTGTCTGTGTGTGGGGGTGTTAGGGTTAGGAAGTGCGCAAGCGCCTGTTAGTGTGAGTGCTTCGTATAATCCTTTGTGTTCCTCGACCCGATCCTCACATACACGCATCACCACTTCCGGAAATGGTGCTATCAGGCTGGCGACCGAGGATCACATTAACTGAACTGCCTTTCCCGCGCTTTCTTTTTTTTTCACCTATCTTTTGTTTCCGGGCTTGTGTCACGTCGGCCTGGTGAGGCGAACTCAGTGTTTGTTACTTTTCCCGCTGCGCTTGTATTCACTTCTCCAGAAGTACGTACGAGTGGCGTCAGAAGTAAAGAGAACATGGTTTCGGTTTCGGTACCAGAGCAGTGTGTTGTCATTACAGGGCTACATCAGTTTGCGAACATACGGCGGGGAATTACCAATACCGTGGACAACAGCGCATTTACATCACGAGGCCCTGTTCTATTCACCTTTGACGCGAATCATGTGTACTTTCTTTCCCGTTGTGTTCCAAGCATTTTTCTCCTTGTTTTATAATTTTTTTAGGACCGCAGCGGTAGCCTAGTGGTTTGAGCGTTCTCCTCGCAAGCGGGAGGTGCGGGGTTCGATCCCCAGTGCCGCCGGGTACCCACCGGTATAACAATGGGTACAAGCTTTCCCCTGCCTGATGTTCGGCTTTTTTGAGGTGGAATGCTTGGGAAATGGGTCTTCGACCCCACCTTGTGCAATGAAAAACTACCTTGTGCCATTGCGCTCTTTGACCCAAGCTGCCCTTGCGCCATAAAAAATCATCATCTTGTTTTTTTTACATGTTGCAAAAATAGTTCCCGCATGTGGTGCTGTTGCTGGCACAGTCGTAACATTTTCGACAAGTAACAGTTACTCTACCTATGAGCAGCGGACACGATCAACTCAATGCTGGAAACACATTGCACGCGTGCATAAATGCGAAGTTACGAGTCGAAACTCCTATGTGTACATCTCTCAATGCTACCGTTTACTTATGGTGCAGTTTTACGTTGTGCTGTATGCTCTAGGAGTAATGTGCTTGAAATGAGAACGGTGCGCTTGAAAGCAGGATTGAAGTTTTGGCCATTATAACTTGTTCTTAAGGTGACGCACGAACAGATATTAAATAATAAAGGGGCTTGACTTCATCTCTCATGCATTATTATTGTTGTTGTGCCATTGTTGTTGTGCCGTTATTGTTGTTGTGCCGTTATTGTTGTTGTTGAGCCAATGGTAGCATTGAGAGATGTACACATAGGAGTTTCGACTCGTAACTTCGCATTTATGCACGCCTGCAACGTGTTTCCAGCAGTGAGCTGATCGTGTCCGCTGCTCATAGGTAAACTGTTACACACGCACACACACGCACGCACGCAAGCACACACGCACGCGCACGCGCACGCGCACGCACACGCACACGCACACACGCACACACATGCACGCACGCGGCCGTCACGGTGGCTGCGTGATGATGGTGCTCGGCTGCTGACCCTAAAGACGCGGCTTCGATCCCGGCTGTTGCGGTCGCATTTCGACGGAGCAATGGAGACGAAATGCTAGAGGCCGGTGTATACTGTGCGATGTTAGTGCACTTTAAAGAACACGAGGTGGCCGAAATTATTCAAAACCACCCTCCACCAAGGCGCTCCTCATAGCCTGACCTCTCTGGGACTTTAAACCCCATTAACCAATTAAACACGCACGTGCGCGCACAGTGATAGTAGAACAGAAGAAAGATTACACTAGAACCAAGTGATGTGCACGCACGAAATAAATGCAGAATCTCCTCTGAGGAGCTAATGATGCAACAGCCTGCATTCAAACGCGCACATTATCATTCGCCCGTACCAATCTCTACCATCAATGATATCGTTCATGTGTGTGTTTCTTTGTTTCTTTTGTTTCACATGCCAGCCTTGAAAATCCACGTCAGCTCGGCCACGAAATCTGTCCTGGACACATTCAAGACGTTCCGGCTGGAGCTTCGTGGGGAAGTGGAGCTGAAGGTAGGAGATGCTGCCTTTTAAAAGAGAATCAGAATAAATAGAGAACTGATTTGCCTGAAAGTGCATTGTCGGTCCGAATGTGCTTGGCGCTATTTGCTTCCAACTACGTTATGATTAAATTTTTAGCACTAGCAAAAAAAAAATGAAGGAAAAATGGGAATAGAAGGACAGATCTAGTTTTAGAAATTTGGTATTAAGAAAATAAGAGAGAGTCAATGCAGCCAATGAAAATGCTTATAACGCAGCTTTTTCGCGTCAAACACGCTGATATGACATGGTTTGAAAATTTACCCAAATGCCGTCCCTCATACATCGTCGGTATGGAACCTTTAAAGTTGAAAGTATTTTTGATACCTTTTATCTCTCTTCTCAGCATTTGTGCCGGCCTTCTTTCAACAGTGAAGTGCTCTTCATATTAGGCTTCACTGAAGGTCATATGAGTAGAATACTCGTCGCATTATTTTGAAACTCAGTTAAGGAAATGACAGTATTTCATTTTCTCACATTAAAAGAAATCAAAATCCACAATGTCATAGTCGTGTTCGTCCAAATATGTCGCAATATCTTTGCATTTACAAAGTTAAAGAGCAATAAAAATGGTCATATTATCTCAGTTGCAGTTATTTTCAGAAAGAGGTAAAGGCTGCTGCCTGCAGCAAAAAACAAAAAAGGTTTTTGAAGAATGTCTAACGTCAGCGGGAGGATGACAAGATTGCGCGGCTTGTTAAAATTAACATCACATAAGCTACGCCCGCCGAAATTTTATTGGGCAGGCTCTCCCCACGCAGACTACTGACATACTCACTTTTTTTTCTGCATGTGCACTTGTAAAGGCGACTGTGCTAAAATGGCCAAATTTGGTGCTTCTTCAGATACATGAAAATTACAGTAATCTTTCAAGACTAAACATATTGTTGGCCTTGATACCTGAAAGGTCGAAAGAAATCGAAAAAAGCTTGCTTTTTATTCAGGTTAAAGATACTCCAAAATTTGTGGCTTGCGTAGATAGCAATGATGTTTCTTTTATCGTTTCCTATGGGAAACACGCTTCCTATTCCGACCAAAATTTTCACTTGCTTTGGAAAAAAAGCGTATAATCAGCAAAGAATACTTTAAGCCTTCTCAGTTCTTGCAGGTGCTAATTAACATGAATACAAAAGTTATCAATTGTTTAAAATGTGTAGCATTTCCGCTTTTTTTTTTGCATGCAAGGCCTTACTACAAAAATGGCGTAAATTTCTTTGCTTGCACAGGCAGTTTTTATTTTTATTTTTCGGAAAAAAATATCCAGCTGCTAGTCACAACTATTTGTGTGTTAAAATACGTCAAGAAGCCAAATTTATGCAAATTCGCAGAACGCGCCGACGGCGAGACCTGAGTTTTGCTTCCGACAGAAATTTCATTCCGGATAAAATAAGCCTACACATTTTTCGCCAATACGTGCCGGAGTCAATTCTGTTTTATTAAAATTAGAGGTGCTTACTGGACATATGCGCTTCCTTTAATTTCTGAAAACGCCCTACACAGGAGTTCCATTGCTGAAGATGCAGATCGTTTTCCCGATATCCATTTACTAACATTCACGCTACGTGGCCGCTGCAGTGGCTCAGTGGTTATGGCGCTCGGCTGCTGGCCTGAAAAACGCGGGTTCGATCCCGGCCGCGGTGGTGGAATTTCGATGGAGGCGAAATTCTAGAGGCCCGTGTGCTGTGCGATGTCAGTGCACGTTAAAGAACCCCAGGTGGTAGAAATTTTCGGAGCCCTTCACTACGGCGTCCCTCATAGCCCGAGCCGCTTTGGGACGTTAAACTCCCATAAACAAAAAACGGTAACTATCACGCTACAGCGTCAAGGTCCCGTTCACCAGCGAAACCGCCGTAGTTGTCGGCGTTGGCATGACGAGAAAATCCCGATTAGTCAACAGGGTCGTAACGTCACTTTGAGCTGTATAACGAAAATTATTAAAACTTCGCTTTGATTGTAATATGAGGTCGAAGCATGACTTAAATGCTAACAAGGCATGTAAGGATATAAAGTAAATTAGTTACGCTGAGCAGAAGATTGCGGTAATTAATTTGGACCCAATCGCACGACCATTGGGTTCCGTGACAGAAACGCTATGCCGAGACGATTGAGACACGTTCGTTTGACTTGGTTAAAGGGGAAGCTTGTGGGTTTTGTGCTGTGTCACGTGCCCTAGTATGCCTACCAATGTATTCACTGAGTGTGTGCAAGCAGAAAGGTGTACTAATTAAGAAAAAGTTGCATATAATCATTAACGCTGTCGCGTCATACCTTTAAGGCGGAGCTTAAGTGTCCCGCTATATTTTTACACATAGTGTGCACATGTGATAGCAGTTTGTTCTTCCCATTTTATCGTATGAGCCGATACACTATACAGGTTCGGTAGGGGAAGCAACCATGGTGCATTCAAGTTTTCGAGAAATAATTACCCAGGAGCGGTCACGTGGACAGACACACCAGTCATTTATTAGGCCAGTGTTGGCGTCATCAGTTACTTTAAATGCCGTTAATACCGACAAACATAACCTCTAATTTATTCAAGAGCACTCTAAAATGTCTCAGCAGGCAGCGTGCGCGAGAAAAGAAATAGGCGCACATGCTACTCTTGGAATGAGAAGCGTTCTCCCGAACGACCACTTTTGGCTATCTATATAAATTGCCGTGCATGGCACGCCGCGCTTATCTTTGCGATAGTAGTTATCGCTCTCTCTCTTTTAATTTTGTTACAGCCTTCCAGAAGTGGACATATTGCAGAGTTGCACGTTTTGGGTACTCACCTAGTTAAACCCAGCGTGATAAGGACGATAACGCCAATAAGATCGCCGCGCTTACCTATAGCCGTGAAGATTAATTGTGCGATTGTGGCACGGTACGTACATCACGGCTGTTTAAGTTGCCTTTATGTCGCGTAAAGTTTTTAACGCCGTCGCCGTAAAGCATTTTTAGCGCGAGTAATATAACTCTGTGAGCCTCAGGACGTCAGCGTAGAGGCGCATATTTATTACGAAGAAGTAACGCGAACACAAGCAGCACAGGGAACCCGTGTGCTTAAAAAAGGAGGGAGTAGCGTTCACCCATATAAAGGCAATATGTAGTGTATAAGTATGCAGCATTTATTATTCCTCTTCTGCGCCAAATACAACAAGCACCGAACTCTGCAGCATAATGCACACGAGAAAACAGCATGCGTCAAAACAGCGCACAAATAACAGCACAGGGAAAACAGCACAGTGACAAAACAGCACAGCGAAAAACAGCACGGCGACAAAACAGGAGAGCGAAAAAAAGTACGACGAAAGAAGAGTGCAGGGAAAAAACAGCACGACGACAAAACAGCACAGCGGAGTACGGTGCAATGCTGCTGGAGGGGTGAACAATCATAGCCATAAACGAACGGTAGATCACAGCAAATATGGCAGCAACCTTTGGAGTTAGCCAGTGCTCGTTTCACAGACTCAGTAAGGAACGAAGTATACGGTAATATTTGCGATCTCAAATATTCACTTTTTTTCTGGCGGGTAATGGAATTAATGGCGCAGAAGTTGTTCTGGAAGCATTGATTCGGCGGGTTGAGATCATGATGCTGAATTCTGACAAATACGGCTGATATAGGGCTTTGGGTGTACCAAAATGTGTTATTCTTGAAAGCTCTTGCTATCGGAATTGAATTGAAAATATCTAGTATGCGATGCTTACTTTTAACGATCGCAGGATTGCGCGAGCCGACATTTTCAGGTTGTTTGGTGTTTAACCAGGACGCTGCACAGTGGTTGTCTGAGGCTGACCGGCGGTTAATTTACTTTGCGAAATGGGGTGCACAGCTGACCTGAAAGTTCATGCATCAGCGTGCATTTGTTGAGTGCAATTTTATGTTGAAGCTCTTCTTTTCACTTCGAAGAGAATTATTTTTAAACAACAATTTTCGCAACATTTGTTCAAAGATACTTTTTCACTGAGAAGTCAGTTTTATTCAAACATCAAAATTGGCCCTTTTGCTCAGGAATCACAAGAAACACCTAACAAGCACACACCTAACCTAACAAACACAGGTGGGAGTCTGCTGAAGCAGAGTTGTGGAATGAATGCTAAGAATTTCGTTTCACAAGATGTTTATTGCCCAATCTGTCTTGAAGATTAAAAGGTCCAGCAAAAAAAAAATTAACGAGAATAACGAATTGGTAAAACACTATGTTTTGCTTCGGTAAAGACAGCAGGAAAAGCTGGTCATAATTATACTGCTGGGACGGCTCTAGCCCAGGTAACAGTAGTAGCAGTATTCCGCCAAAAGTTACAGGCCGATCATATTCTTGGTAGATACTCGTAAAAAGGGCTGTCGACCGCAGGGATTCCTTTCAAGGAGTTGAAAACTACCAGTAAAAAAAGAGCTACCCGAACTAAAATACTTACCTGAGGCGTTACTGACATCATCGTATAAACGACTACATAAACGCAACGGCGTCTTGCTATAATGCCGTTATATCTTTAAATGACAGCTACGACGTTGAATGTTCTTTCACCGAATGTGTGCGAACTTCTCTGAAGACGTTATCAGCAAATAATGTGATAAATTAAAAAAAAACGAAAGCCAAACAAAAAGAAGAAACCCTCAGAAAAAAAACATCACATCACCATGCACCATTCCACTTTCCTGAAGATAACCACTAGTTCTGCCGTATGCAATATTCAAGCAACGCTGTTCCTCAATGAATGAGCCTGCTCTGTTTCTTAATGATCCAGCGAAACGAGCACTCGCTACCTCCAAAAGGTCGCTGCCGCATGTGTTGTTAGCTGCGGTTTTTCGATTATGGCTATGATAGTTTACCCCTCCAGATGCGCCCTGCAGTTTTGTCGTCATGCTGTTTTTTTTTCTGAGCTCTTCTGTCGTCGTGCTGTTTGTTTGCTGTACTGTTTTGTCCAGCGTGCTGTTTTGACGCGTGCTGTTTTTTTTCCTGTGCTGTTTTGTCGCCATGCTGTTTTGTCGCTATGCCGTTTTTTCTTTTTGCTCTTCTGTCGCTGTACTGTTTTTGTGCGCTGTTCTTACGCATGCTGTTTGTACATGTGCTGTTCTTTCGCATCCCCGCATCTGGTGCATAGTAGGGAGTATCTAGCCCCCCATAATTGTCTTGAATCAGAGAACAAACGCGAGTTGAGCCTAATTGGGCTGAAATTAAGAAAATAACACCGGGGGGGGGGGGAGGGGGGGGGGCATGTGAAGCGTAGCACTTCTAACCGACTGCTTGCGGGATGACAGAGTGGGCAACCCCCCCCCCCCCCCCCCCCAAAGAAAAGAAAAAAAGGAGAATGCAGCTGGAGTCCCAACGAGTCGCAGCGAGTGGCCGACGGCTAGCAGGTGTTATTTGCATCTCAGATGAAGTTGGTGGTGTGGTGCGGATTATTATGTCCATCAATGACGGAGACGTTAAGGACGCTCATTTTGCATTTGATGGCCTTCCAAATGAAGTGAAACAAGTGCCCCGCGTATCTGCATGGTTTGCTTCAGTTGTGCCTCGTATTTAGAACAATTTACGTCTCAACATTCGCCAAGAGGGCTAGTCGTCGAATTCTGTGCCTTGCCCTTTCTCTCACGGATGCCGGCCGTTTCGTGGTCATGTTTATTGTGCTTTGTAGTTATAGTGACCATTCCCCGCATTTAGCCGTGTGTTTGTCTGAAGCTTGCATGTTGGGCAGGTTTCCACCTGCCCACCGGCTTGTGGGCAACCTACTTAGGTGAGTCACATTCTTTATAAGGCATGTGGCTCACCTTTTTTTAAACAAGGCACACTACGACAAACATTAGAGAAGCAGTGTTTAATGATGCAAAAATTGCGAATCGCACTCTGGTAGCACACATAATCGCATTTGGCCTAAATACGCAAATCGGCTTCCATTTTTTTTTTTGCTTATCTTTTTCGTTCTCGTCGCCTTGTGGCTCCTGCAGCTTCTGTGTGCAGCTTAAAGTGTGGCTGTTTCAGGAAAGTAACCTAGGAGACAACTAAATGTACTGACACGCACGTGAAGTTTGACAAAAAGCCGGACAGACTGAGCAGAATAGTGAAAGCGAATGAGTTTATTTTTCGTGGCTTCTGTTTTGACGCCTCATTGAGTTAGCTCCAAGTATTATGAGTAAACCTTCTCGTCTACGGAATCAAGGCAGTGGCGTGTTACTGTACCAGATACTTGTTTCCTCTTTCACCTTTCTATTTCCGTGTCATAACCTTTTCCCACATTCTCCGCCGGCATTTCTTTGCAGCACCGTCTGCTGTATTTTCTCCTCAAAATTTATTTGCCTTCATCCTAAACTGCTTTTCAGACTCAGTTTTCCTGCACTGCAGCTCTGCTCCCCAGAGCCTTTCTCTTATAGTATCGGAATTTAGGGATTTTCCGTGCTTCGCTGCATTGTTGTTCTGTACTGCGGCAAACGCATCTTTGTGTCTCCTTCCGTAGCAAACGTACCTCCCCAATGCGAGGTGGAGAAATGCATTGTGGAAAATGTTCGTTTTGGCAGTAAAATTGGGGAATACCGTCGAACGAATTGCATCAGCGCAGAAAAGCATGATAATTCGAGAGGAAATTCAGGGGACACAGTGCTTCGAGGAGAATGAAGTTACGAACCATCGCAAATAACGTGTCCACAGAGGAAACGAGCTCTACAAGATACATACATACATACATACATACATACATACATACATACATACATACATACATACATACATACATACATACATACATACATACATACATACATACATACATACATACATACATACATACATACATACATACATACATACATACATACATACATACATACATACATACATACATACATACATACATACATACATACATACATACATACATACATACATACATACATACATACATACATACATACATACATACATACATACATACATACATACATACATACATACATACATACATACATACATACATACATACATACATACATACATACATACATACATACATACATACATACATACATACATACATACATACATACATACATACATACATACATACATACATACATACATACATACATACATACATACATACATACATACATACATACATACATACATACATACATACAAGATACATACAACGAGCTCTACAAGATATATACTATACACTTTAAGCGCATCAGCGGATCCTTGTACGAACGTAAAAGAAGCAGATCGCAAGACACAAGGAAGGATGCAGCTTGTACTCTGCCGCTTCTTTCTGTGAGCTCGTGGGGTGTCATCTGCTTGTACGTCTAAAATGTGCACCGACTATTTCAAAAGTAATTCTGGTGCAAAAAAAAACTTTTTGCAGCCTTTGAAACCACTGAGCGAGAGAGAAGAAAAATGTTTGCGCAACTCGTCAACTCTGACAGCGCAGGCCATGGAGAAATCAGGCTTACATCTCGTAAACGTTTTACGCTCCACATTTCGGTCGGCCGTGATGTCGAAAGCCGCCCACCAAAGAAAGACCTGTCGGAAACGCATCGATCCAATCAGGAAAGAGGGGTCACGTTTTTAAGGCTGCCCTATATCCTATCGCGCATGTGTACAAAGCGCATTAATCTTTTATCTGTGCGGGCACCGTCCATTCCATCTCTCCAGCGTGTCTTCGGTTTTCTGTACGCTGGTGTGCGTGTTTGCGAGAGTGCTGAGCTCGTTGACCTGTGCACTAATTTTATTTCATCGCCAATCCACCGACGTTGTGAATAACTTAGAAAAACGATCTCGCGTTTTTCTAGTCTCTCGCTCCACACTCTTTTTTTTTCTTTTTGGCCGTGGGAGATTGTGAAACAAAGTCGTATTCGTAGATTCTGTTTTCTGGTTGTCAGTAATAACCTAACGGAAGAGTCTTTTTGGCATTTTTGAGCGTTAATATTTTTGTTTCCTTTCCTCCTTAAGCGTCACGTAGCTTCTAGATGCTCATAGTTCTGAATATCTTGTGTTTGCTTGTGTCAGTGCTGTTTCAATAATGATGTTCTGCCTCTTTTTTAAGAACTGCGCTTTTTTTATGAAATTTTTACGCTTTCATGGGTAACTTTGTATCTATCACTTTTTTCCAGTTCATTGCGTCTGCTGTCGTCATGTTGTGTCACGTAGCCTTTTATATACGCCCGTTTCTTCAACCGGTGCTTCTGCTGCCAAACGTCGTTGGGTTCGGGAGCTTGGCAAGCTTCGATTCCGCCTCAATCATGTGGCTCACCCAGTCGATAATACGACAGAGCTGGTCGTAACAAGATTTTTTCTCGTCGTGTCGTTACGACAGATCTTTCTGCAGTATTACAAAGTTGTCTGTGTTCGCGACAAAACTGGCTCTGTTGTTACTACAGGTAACTGCACAATACTACAGAAAATCCTGTTGTAACTACAAAAACCTGTGCTCTCTGTTGTGACAACAGAAAATTTTCTGTTGTGTTTTTCGATATGTTGGCAATTGCAAAATCTTAGGTTTTATGCTATATTATTTTGTTTTGTTTCCAGGCAGTCTATTCGGGAGTTGAGGTAGACGACAAAGCGCACGTGTTTTCAAGGCGTCAGTTTATGGAGCACAGATGATACATTATGCACTTCGTTGGCTAGTATAGTTAGGCCAGACAGCTTTGCGCCTATACCGGGCCTCTTGCCCTGTAATATTTACAGAGGCAACGGGGAAAGCTGACTGTTAGACGGGGCACACGGCACCGGGAACCTTCTGAATAATCGACACTATCGGCAAAATTTCTTCGTGCCTTTTTTCTCTAGTTAAAATTGCAGTTTGCTTTAGGACAGCTGATTGTCTACTCGGATATGACACCGCGCTCTGATCTTTAACCTGCGGCTAGGTATCAGTTTGCAAATTTTTTTTCTAAACTCTGTCGTTATCAGAATGAGTATGCCCTAGCCGACATTGTAGAATTTATGCGGTGCTGGGGTGTATGCCGAGGTGTATACGTTATAACATAAATAATTTATGCTTCCGAAGAACGCTCTCATACTCATACTTATTCTTGGCGATCAGACACATGGCACAGAAGTAATTGGAATCTCGTTTTTTTTTTTTAAGTGTTGGCGACCCTCAAAATGCAATCCTCGACTATTTCGCTGCTCGTATCTCGCGTCTCAGCAACCGACCGCTTCCTATCTTTTACGAAAAAATAATATCTGCGTCCTTGTACGCACACCCCTTCCGCCACAGGGTAATGTCGTAGCAGTGACGCTATTTGTTTACAGTGTTACCTTGTTACCCTTCATGTTCCATAGCTTCTTGCACCAAAATTCTCTGTGTGTTGTCTTGTTACCATTTGTGTTTCATTGCCGCTTACAAAACGAAACTGTGTTGCTACCAGTTTTGTTGCGTACTATTTCATTACGATTTCTTTTGCATAACTGATTGCGTAATACAGGGGTTTCTTTATATTTATTCCTTCCTTTTTCCCCTGCCTAGTCATATCCAGTGTGCTGTTGTGGGTTTTTATCTAACATTCCTTGTTCACGTATAATTTCGCGTTCTACTTTACATTGTACTCTGTGTTGAGTGTTGCGAATATGTCGTTGTGCGCCACGTCGTCACTTGGTGGGTGCTGTTGTTCACCTCTGCGACAAGGAGAAGCCGGTGCCACAAATGGGCGCCACCTCCCCCCTTTATAGTGTGTTGATGTAAATTTTAAAAAATAATTTCTGAACTAAGCTTGCGAACTATAGTGACACGTAGTTTTTTTTTAAAACGAAATTTATTGCCGCAGGGCATCAATAATGGGTGAAGGTGTGATGAAATATGTATCAGTGATTAAATGAATAGAAAAAGGCAAGCTGGTTTGATGAAGTCCAGTAGAGAACGATGGTATGCTCCCTGCGTCCAGGCAATGTATGAAGAAGGGTTGCTTGGTGAAAGACCTGCTACCTTCAGGTGCTGGATCCTTGTAGGCTTGAGAGCTGGACAGTCCCACAGCAAGTGATGAATGTCAGCTTCAATGCCCTCGTGTTTGCATATCGGACACCCAGGCCTAGGAAACAAATCTCGGTACTGAGGCCACTTCCGAGTGACGGCAGGTGTGAGGGCAACCCCGACTTGGATGCTCCTAAACGCAACCTCCTCGGTACGGGGGAGGGTTACCACACACGGAGGGATGAGAGCACGTGTGCGGCTCCTAAGGAGTTCCTTTCTTGATGAAAGGAGGGTAAAATTGTCCAAATGAAGGAGCCGAGGCAGTGATGAGTTTGGACTCGCAAGGCGGGTCGCTAAATCTGCCTGGCTTTGATAGGCCAGCAGATCCCGTGGGATCCACTCAATACGTACTGGCTGCGGGATGCGTGCCGCGAGCCGGTGGATGTCCTAACATATCATTGGACAGCGGCTAACACCTCGTAGCAACCGGACAACTTGAAGTGCATCAGCGCGGATGACAACGCGGGCCGCAGGGAGCATACTTATGCCGGCCACAGAGCAGAGTGCTTCTCGAACTGCAACGAGCTCAGCACAAAAGGACGAAGGGGGTTCCGTAAGCTGAAACCAAGAGGTTTGATTCAGGGCAGGTCTGCACGGGCAGTAGATAGCTGGTGTTGCTTTGCAGTCTTGTATGCTTGCGTCTACGTAGACAACAATGGATCCTTCAGGCAGGCAAGCATCTTGTTCCTCAAATTTCTGGCGAAGCAACGATGCCGAATTAGCAGATGTTGGTCGGCGATTATCTGTTGGCTTGTTGTCGCTGAGCAGTATAAACTTCCATGGGGGAAGAACTGGCGTTGGCGGCTGAAGAATGAAGTGTGACGTTGCATAAGTCCTCAGTGCATGCGTGGACTGCGATAGACTGTCCTTAAGGCTGCGCGAATCACGGCTCTGCTGCACCAGCTCATCAATGGTATTGAGCTGCGCATTCTCTTGTAAAGCTATGACCGGTGTGGTGCGTGGAAGGCACGTAATGGTCCTCATAGCCTCTCGGTTCACGGCTTCAAGGCGATCCCATTGGGCTCTTGTAAAATGTTGAAACTCGGCTTAATAAACAATACGTGGCTGTAGAACTGCCCTCACCAATTGTCGTGCAACGAACGAGCCTGCGCCACCCGTTTTAGTGGCAATTCTTCTAATCAAACCCAAAGTCTGAATAGCTTGCCTTTTTTTCCTGAGAAAGCCATGCAGTCCCTGATCATGATTGGTGAATCATTAAGCCAAGGATTTTTACACTCGGACTTTCATGTAGTGGGGTGCCTGATAGACAAAGATGGACTTGCAGCAAGTTTACGGCGTCCCCAGCGGTTGGCGACTGACGTGTATGTTGTTTCATGCACGGATAGCTGAAGTCCGATGGATGATGCGTAAATAGAGGTAACATCCAAAGCAGATTGAAGGGCGGCCTCCTGAGTACGGAGATCTTGGTGAGTACTCCACACCGTGATGTCGTCAGCGTACTGAAGAAATTTTATGTCACGGATGTCATGTAAGCGCCAAGCCAGCGGGATGAAAGCAATATTAAATAGCGTCGGCTACAATACTGATTCCTGGGGCATACCGCAGAGAGGAACAATGATCCGACCGCTTCGCCGCTGAGGCGTATTGCAAATTTTCTGCCTCCCAAAAATGATGCGACAAAACTACGCACTCTCAGAGGGCGATGAAGCATGTCAATGGAGTTCAGAATGGCTGCATGATTGATGTTGTCATATGCCTTTTCAACGTTAAATGCTAAAACGGTGCGCACATTGCGGCTGCGGGTAGATGACAAAACTGCAGATGCCAAGACAGCCAACCCGTCCACTGTACCAATATATTGACGACAGCCGATTTGTGCGGGGTGATAAAAACCGTGCTGCTCATAAAAAACGTGTCACTCATGGTGGCTAGAGTGACACGTAGCTCAAAGGCGTTCTACTTTCAACTGGTGAAATGTGCCGCCAGATGTCTACGAAGTAACTTTATTACCTTGCGAGCTGAACATATTGTCAGTGAAATGAGTTATGAGATTCTGACTACGGTCACAATCCGGCGTTTGAGGGCGAATTTTTTACTCTTGGTATTTATTTATATATATTTACCCTCAAGGCCTGGGGCATTACAAAGGAGAGTGGATGAGTGAAATAAATAAAGTAAGAAAGAGAACATGGACCAGACAATTAAGTCAATGTTCTGCATATACAGTGCTGGCTAATGTGGTTCTAAAATGAGAAATACCTTCAGTGCTGGCATTCGATCCGGGTAGGTGGTTCCAGTCTTTGGATGTTCGAAGAATGAAGGAGTTGCCGCATGTTTTTGTCCTGAATGGGGCGATCCTAACTTTGTGTGCGTGGTCCAGGTGAGATGAGATGTACTAAGGCAAAGGGATGAGTTCGCTACGAATCTTGGGACAAATATGAAACATTTTATGCAATAAGCAGATGCGAGAAAATTTCCGACGAGAACCGAATGAAGTTAGATTTAACGTGCGTTTCGTTGATGATATACTAGCAGTATGGTAGTTATGCAGAATGAATCGAACGGAATTATTCTGGACAAGCTCCAGGGCATAAGTTAGGTTAGCACAACTGGGGTCCCAAATGGATGCAGGGTATTCTTGCAGCATAATGATGTTTCTAGAAAGAAGAGGCCAGGTTGGTAACTGCCGGCGAATCTTTATTTCTATAACCTCGATCTTCTCATCAACGTGGCTGTTTCATGAAAACACACAAAAAGAGAAAAGAAAACACGGGGTCGCAAAGAAACTTGCTCAATTGAACCTGCCAGCAACTGCGCATGAATCGATAACAGCCGCAATCTACTCAATGAAATAATCGCGGAAAAAATTGATGTAGCAAATCGTCTTTTTTACCCTAATAATGAGGTGAACATAGGCCCTTACTTTTCTGAGGGTGGATCACTCAAAATGTACATAGCTGCCAGTGCAATCATTAATTACGCAACGTTACCTGACGACCCGGATCAACCGCCAGTGAACATGTACGAAAGAAAGCGCTAATACAGAGCGCACATGGCGCAATGTTTATGCGACGTCACCGGCCTGTACGCTAAATACAGTCAAGCGTAAAATGAGAAAGAAGGTCAGAAAGTGAAATGGGAAAGATAGAGGTGAAGAAAGAGGCAGAGCACTAACCCATACTGCGTCTATTTTTCTAGTTATCGTGGCCATATATGTGCGTATGAAATGTATCATGCATGCAGCATTGTGCGCGCAACCGTGAACTCGCAAAATACGATCGAAGCTGGTGGTGGCCTCGCACCGCTTTTTGTACCGGAAAAGCGAGATTTTATTGGAGCGCGGGTGCCGGCCGATCGATGCATAAGCGAGATATGACACCGCGCGCTGAAACTCGCGGTAGCTTGGACGCAGCAGCGAACGGTCGGACGCTCGTGAAAAATATGACTTGGCGCTACCCAATAAATCTGTTGCTGTCGAAAGCGCACTCTATTATGGATGAGTCATTTTATTATGTTTATTTCATCTGGTTTTGTTCGCTCCATTATTCTCGCGCGAGACGGGCTGTCGTGATACGATTATTACGAAACTATATGCGTCGCCCCTTTTCGCGCGGTTATTGCGGGGCTTTCATTTTCGCCCTCGTAAGCGTGTCTCTGTAGGCTTAGCTAGCGGGTGAAGTCTGCAAGGGGGTTTAGTAATGCATGACTACGTGGTTTATTTCGCGCCTGCATCGGGCGCGATTCTTTAACGACTAGTGCCTGCGATTCTGTCTAGTCAGGGAACGGTTCGCCAAGGGTGCCTGCTGCTGGTGTTTCTTGCGACAAAGAAAGTAAAAAAAAGTGGAGCTACGATCTTCA
Organism: Amblyomma americanum; assembly: GCA_030143305.2. Lineage (NCBI taxonomy): Eukaryota > Metazoa > Arthropoda > Arachnida > Ixodida > Ixodidae > Amblyomma > Amblyomma americanum. The sequence continues at coordinate 74,630 of JARKHS020034944.1, read as the reverse complement.
ATGAAGTTTTAAAAATTGCCCCAAGGCTCGCTGTATTGTTGTGAACGACAACAGACGTGAGGGCAGAAACTCGGCAACCAGCTTTAGGCGGGTCTCGCGCGTTGATACTCGAAGTAATGGTCTTATAGACGAAAGCGTTCCTCCTGCACCGGCTGTTTTCATCTGCGCGCGTAAGAAGAGTTGCTAGTGAGCGCAAGAAAAAAATAGAAGAAAGTGGCATGTTTTTTTTTTCCCCCTCAGGGAGACAGGCCGCGAAGGAAAAGGCAAAAGGTAGGAGTGTAAACAGGAAAGCAAAGCAGAATACCCGTGACTACCGCGTAGAAGCTGCGTTCAGGTTGTGACAGTCCCCGCATCGTAGCGTACCCAATTAACTCGCACCCAAGTCCGTTTACGTGGGAGAAAACCTGCATAGTCGATTACCGGCACGACTTTCGAAAACTCCCCAGGTATTCCCCGTTTATAACGACGCACCTGGACTCGACAGGTCGCCGGTTAAACTCTGAATAGTTTGCTGTCTACGCAACGCGTATCAAGGAAACTTTGATGCTCGGCTTCTCTGGAATTAAGGGTTTGATATAATGAGTCTGGCCCCCAACTACAGCAGAGTAAACACGGTAGACCTGGCGCTCCTTGGTCAAGGTGCCTTTTTTATTTCAGTTCAATTTATTTCCCTTATGAGCAAAGGAATTACATAGGAGAGTATAATATATAGCGATAATAGAAAAACACAATAAAACTTAGCCAAGCAAAATCCAATAGAGAGCACCAAATACAAGCGAAAAATAGAGAACCAAATATATGTTAAAGCAGAACAAACAAATCGAGTATAAACAGCGATAGTAAACAGTGTTAGAGTAGATGGAACAACAATCAGAGGTGGAGCAAGAATGCACATAGAACACGAGGAAGTGAAAACAAAGATAACTGGCTTCAAGAACCCGTGCCAGGGTTCAGCTTCAAGATATCTTACGACGGATGAACGAAATAAGTCCTGATCTCGTATCAGTGCGACGTTGGGCGGATGGCGGTTCCACTCTGCCGATGTACGAGGAAGAAACGAATGGTAAAGGCCATAGGTTTTTCAAGTGGTGACATTTACTTTGTAAGGGTGTTCAAAGCGGGATGAGCGATAGTTGGCTGAGGAATGAATGTATGCTTCGACTGGTCATGGTGATAAATTTCATGAAAAAGGCTAACCATTTTATTTGGTTCCAGCACACTCCAGCAGTGAGGGAAACGAAAGAACCGACCAATACGCCCGAGAATTCATCGGCTGGGTGGTGGGTGGTTCGGATCTTCGATCGGCTATAGAGATAATGGTCTCTTACCTTGAAATTACTTCCCACTTCATAATCAATAAACTTAATTCCCCCCTCCCCATCACCCTCGCTCAACAAAAGGCAAGGAGTAGTCTGGAGGAAGTTGCGAACAGGAACCTTAATTAATCCTTACATTTATTCCAAATTCAACCCGGACGAATTCAGGCCGGACTGCGTTAAGTGCGGGGCACCCAGCGTCATTCTAAACCACATTCTTTTTGAATGTCGCGCGGACAAACCCCATCGTTAAGAAATGTTAGCAATGCGATCAATATTTTTCTTCCAATTAACGTCGTTAGTTATGTGCACACCTAAGTATTTATAAGAAGAAACGCGATCTAAAGGAATAATATTTATTACACAGCAGGGAGGGGTGATATTAGTGCGTGATACTCGCATAACTGAACATTTTTTAACGTTTAAATCCGTGGCCCATGAATTGCACCATTTAGCTATGTTGTTTAGGTCAATTTTTGATGTAGAAACATCGGCAGGATGAGTTGTTTTTTTATAAATACCGCAGCCGTCCACGAACAAGTGAATAAGGAAAGTCGCATAGTTAGTGAAGTCGTTAACATAAAGTGAAGGAAGAAACGGTCCCAAAACGCACTCCTGTGGCACACCTGATGCGACAGAAGCTAACGGTGAGTTATTGTTAACAAACATAACTGTGATTGTCTCTTAAAAAACATTATCCAGCTAATAAAATCTGCGTCAGTATTTAGCCACTTGAGTTTTGTTAAATGCTTTACAGAAACTTCTAAGAAGATGCCATCAGCCAAAGAGCGGTAGTCAATAAGGGTTAGCATGGAGTGAGTGAAACATAGTTTCTGCGTCTCGCAAGAGTAGGGCTTCCTGAAACAATGTTGGGCCGAATTAAAAAAAAAAAGTTCGAGTCAAGAAAACTCGCAAGGTGCGAGTGGATGGCGTGCTCAAAAGATTTACAGGATATGCTAGCAAGAGAAATTGGCCGATAATTAAGAGGCGATCGCTTATAACCGAATATATGAAATGGAATCACCTTTGCCTGTTTACAACGCTCGGGAAGAGCATCGATATCTAATGTTTGTTGAAATATTTTCGACAAAAAATAGAATAACACATATCTCAGTTTCTTTGAGGAATCTTGCCTATTATATACTGTAAACACCAAAGGAACAGAAAGGTTTCAGTGTGTCAATAAGCTTTGCAGTCCTGGCCGCATCTATTAGCGTTGGCTGCACAATGACGAGGGACGGGTAGGATGGCAACAGAATATTAGTTTTGGAAGAAGATTTCACAGTAAACACATCGCTTAAAGCAAATGCGCACTCTTGGCTAAGCACAGGTGAATCGTTCTGGTCGACTAAAGAGATTAAAGAGACTAAAGACAAAAGAGTGTTGCTGTGGGGTGTAACTAACAGCCATAGCAACACGGATGTTAGTTACAATGTTCCAAAACTTTCGAGTGTTACTTGTGAGCATATATTGGAGGGTGCTTTATACAAAGTTTGATCTCGCAGTAGCGACAGCTTGATCATAACTTTTAAACGCGATAGCGTAGGCATGCCAGCTTTGCTTGGTTTTCCACAATTTTGCTTCCCTAAATACGCATTTTTTAATTAGAAACTCAATTCAAGTATGTTTTATGTCATGATGTTTGTGTATTTATTTGTATTAATTTATTGGGAGTGTAGGCCTGCGTAAGACTAGAAATTAGGCTTGCGAACAGCTCCCAGTTTTCTTGAACAGAAGATAATCATCGTGAGAAAGCGAAAGTTCGCTGCTGATCTTTTCGAAGTTTACCTCCTTGTAATCAAATTTAATCTCTTTTTTTCCTGGCTGGGGATATAATAAAGCTTCGATCAAAACGAAGTAAAGAATGACCCCTGAGTGCAGGCATGAAAATTATTCTGCCTACCGTATCGGGGTTAGTAGACACATTTAGGTCAAGTATACTTACAAAACTGCCGACTACGCGTGTGAAGCCATTAATGTCATGAGTACACTTCAAAACACTGCATGTATCAAAATGCTTGCTAATGCAAAAAATACGGTGTGCAACATAGTAATGCTGATGTGAAGATTATTGTCGGATAGTTCAAGTCACCTAGAAGAACTACTGGGGATGATGGGTGACGAAAAAGGATAATTTTAGTTGCGTCATGCAGCTCATTAAATTGTGCGACGTCTGCATTAGGTGGACGACAACGTACGCGTGTGTGTTTTATAGCTCAACAATTCAATATTACATGTGATAATAATGCGGAACAATGTTAGACTGGCAGAAACGGCGAGCAATGTTCCAGCCCTTGTCTTCCATCCCTGTAGCAACGACATATACTGAAAGGTTTAGTGTGAGTAGTAATTTCGCAGTTACATACACGAGGATTTAACCAAGCTTTGGTGAATCCTACCATTACGGCATCACACGTGTTGATAACTGCACTGACACCGTCTCTTTTGTCTAAAACGCTCAGAAGTTTGGTGTAGAGAACAGATACAGGGCGTTGATGACCACTACACCTTGCTGATTGTTAAGAGATGTGACGCGTGCGATTCGAACTAAAGATGCTCTCAGATACAGCCCACGGTGCGCGTGCATCTGAGTCACGAGACGCGCTATCAGGAAGGGGATGATGAAGCGTCAGGAGCAGCTCGTGAACTCTTTGTGTTGTGGTCATAAATGTAAGTTTTTCACAGCGATTTTATGTAGCGAAGCTTAAAAGTTGGCGATGCGAGCAACGATTTTGCGAAAGCAATTTCCTCTTGCGAACGAGCCTGGTAGCTGCTCGTAAGTCTTCAGAAATAGAACTTTCACTTCTTTCGAGTTTCGCACAAGAGCCATTACACACCCTTCCGCTTTGAAATTCGAAAATTTCTTTATCACAGGTCTGCACTTTTCTTGAGCGAATGGGCCACCAAGGCGGTGATATCTTTCTATTAGGTGAAGTTTCAATTCGGAGCCAATATTAAATGAAAGCAAATTAACCACTTTTTTTCTGTTTCTTTCTAGGTTTCATTACCATCAGGGACGCGATAAGTACTAAATTATTTCTGTGACACCTATCATCTAGCTCAGTGATATGGGAAAGAAGGGCACAATTTTGTTGGCTCAAGTCTCATTGTTTCGTTCATTAGCTGCAATTATTGTTGCAGCCTACCAACCGCATTGACTTTGGTTTCAACGGAAGCGAGTCGTGCATCGATATTACATAGCCTCTTCGCTAAGTACTCTTGATTATCCTGTACGTCATCAACAGCTTGCTTCAGCTTAGCTTGAGTTGCTGCTGACGCCTCACAAGCGGTTCTAATATGCGATAGCACAGTGATAACTTTGTTATGACGAAGGCTGCACGCCGTGTTGTCGTCGCTGCGCTGCTTGCTTGCGATTAGGCCCAGGGTTTAGCTGCACATCTCTATGACAGCAATATACGAGGTGCCTCTATGCGATCATGACACACGTCACACAGCACTTGTGGGCAAGGAAGCAGCAGTACAAAACGATTAGACGTTTTCTTAGCGCGGAGGAAACGCGGATTGGCTAACCTGGATAACATGAAGACGTTTGTCATTAGCCATGTATCCTGACGTGTTGCTAATAATTAAAATTAAATCGTCAGCAAAATTACAAAGGCGGTCTGGAACCAACCCACACCACCTGAACACAACTAGAAAGTAGCAATGGCAGTGAAGCCCGAATGAAGCGACTAAACTGCGTGCACTCGTGTAGTGTAGAACGCGGTCTCAAGTTGGCGCTTAGAACCGTACACTTGAACTGTTCAGTAGCAGCCGTCTTTCGTGTTTCTATATTCAACCACGTATGCGACTGGCGCGCCTCATATTTCGACGAGCCAATATACGCATGATGCACGTAATCGACTGATTAGGCCTCGCAGGTCACATCAGGTACTCGAGTGACAATGCATTACTCGTGCTCATGTCTTGTTTCTGGCGAATTGCGCATACTCCATAGGAGTAGTGGGTCTGTAGAGCATCTGTTTGAGAGTGCGCTCTTTTGTTCAACCCGCAGGGCAAGGGAAAAGAAACGACGTACTTCCTGCTGGGTGAAGACCCGCCACCTGCGCAGCCCCTGAATCCCGGGCCCAACTTCAGGAGCAGCCAAGCGGGACAGGGGACCAATTCCTGAGGGACACTCTGCGTGGAGCGCGTCCGGTGCAGGGCGCCTGGTCCAAGACGTCCAGTGCAGGATGTCCAGTATACGACGCCCAGTGCAGGGCGCCCAGTGCAGGACACCCAGCGTCGAGTGCCCAATGCAGGGTGCCCGGTGCAGAGTCCAGTGCAAGGTGTACAGTGCAGGATGTCCAGAGTACGACATCCAGCTGCAGGGCATCCAGTGCAGGGCGCCCAGTACAGAACATCCAGCACCGAGCAACCAATGCAGGGCATATCATGCAGAGTCCAGTGCAAGGCGTCCAGTGCAAGGCGTCTAGTGCAAGGCGTCCAGTGCAAGGCGTCCAATGCAGGACGTCCAGCGCAGGGCGTCCATTAAAAGGCACCCACTGCAGCGGCATCTCTGCATAAAAGAACGCGGCTCCGCGCCTGGTTTTCTTCCGTGTCCTTCAACTCAGCAAGATACTTCCAGACTTCCAGCGCTGCGCGCCCGTTTTTTCCTCCCATCTCCTGAGCTGGAGGAATGCCACACTTCGCGTAGTGACTTCACCTACAGTGTCACAGAGTCTATAAGAACAATCCCGAGTGTTCAGGATGCGCCATCTATACGAGGTTGAATCACAAGAACGACTGTCACGAACTTGTCGACGAGAGAAGGAATGAAATATGTTCTCTTACCCTTCTGACGCTTCCTTGATCTTGAATTTTCTGGTGACAGAAGCGATCGACATGTTTTTTTTTTCATAAGTTAATTGTTTCGTAGTCCCACTCGCATCTCCCCTGTTTTACTTGTCCAACTTGAGAGAATATGATAATCTACAGCTCGCAAGATCACTTAACCCCTTCAATCACGGCGTACACTAATGGGTAAGCAACTTGTTTTGTGCCGGATTCGCTTAAACCAGGCATGTGAAATGGGCCCGCATTTCACGAAAGCGCCAGTTTGGCTCCGGATTCAGCCGCTTGCTTTCCCCTATTCAGAATTTTTGAAAGCCCTAAACTGAGCTTAATTGTTTAAATAATGGCTTGCAGAAATTCATCAAAAGGAGTACAACTTATATCTTAACAGTGTACAGCATCATTACGTAGAGACATCAGGACCCTACATAATTTGCCTAATTAGTCATCAAGCAAAGTTGAATTTTACGTGTGTGTTCTGTCTATGTATATGTTTCTTACAATTAACTGAAGTTTTAAAAGTTTTCCTCCGACAGGATCATATTTTGAGACCGAAGGGGTTAGTGACTTGTGATATTACAGCACGCACTGTGAAACACCCAGTTCTGCTGGGACCCGTCAGTATAAATCCCACGGCAGCCCTGGATCGTGCCGGGCTTCGCCCGTTGCTGGGTCAGAAACGATAGATGGCCCGAAGGGATTTTCAGCGCTTTGATGTTTTTTAAAGTGATGTTTATTGCCTCAGGGCATAAAAGGGTATTAATCATAGATGTTCGTCTCGTCATTATTTGTTCTTTATCATCTTTGGGAAATTTTTAATTTTGAGTAATGCAAATTCACTGCGGTTAGCACTGAGCGTTCTATTAACAAAATTAATTTGCACGTGCAGTGACCTACCTTTGTAACAGAGATAAAATTATAGTCATAACGGCCCTTATGAAACTTATTTAGTTCGTATATAGTCTATGAACTGCCTGTTGAAATTTGCGCGAGGGCGGAATAGTTCAGTTAATGTCTGCTCCTTTCGTAGAACTAGTGTTCTGTTTTATTGCGCATTTCTTCATTTTTTTATAATTTGGGCCACTTTTCTGCAATTTTTCACTTGCTTTCTTCGTTACCATTTTTTTTTTTCAGAATGCAGTCGATGGTCACAGCGCTCAAGAGCAGGACTTGCAACGTTCTCACCCCTTCGTATTCAGCAAATATCTAACTTTAGCTGTGTTGGGTTACAACTCAAGAACGAAGGTCATGCTATTGGCGTCGACTGAGTGTCATCACGTCGTAGTTAATCCCCGCGTACCGGCTGGCGTGACATCTCAGGGGACTGAGTAGTGCAAGGGGAATGACCCCGGATTGATCGGACTGCAGCAAAGTCATGCCAATCACTCGGCGCCGTTGGCTGCAGGGCCTCATTGAAAGGGTATTTGCGGCTCCGTACTTTAGCTGTATCCGACTATAGGCGCCTCCCTTCCTGGATGTGAAAATATCTTAACCTTGCTGTGCCCCCCGCATCAGCTGTGATACTGAGTGTGGTAATGCGAATTACTTTTGTTTCAACTCATACAGCTACGTGAATTGCTCACACACTTGAAGAAATAGTCTTCCCAACATATTTACAAGGTCAAATGTGAAGGTCAGTGCCAGCTGCCAAAGATGCAGGAGGCCTGCTGAAAGATCGATTACGTCATCGTAATGCTGCAGTGGCGGGCTAACGAGAACTTTTTTAAATAGAGGTGTTGATTTTTTTTTTGTTTCCCAGCGTATGTGCGACCAATTTCATCGAGCTTAGATGTTCAGAAATCACAAAAATTAACTGAACGTAATTGTGTTGTAATCATCTTTCACTTCAAGAATCTCACCATTGTTGCAGATTTCTGTAATTACGGTGCCATTTGTAATGAAATCTTAGAAGTTTATGGCCTTTATGTGATGTTGTCAATATCTGGGCATTACACAATTAGCATCTGATTATGTGCCCTGGAGCGGCCGCATCGCATGCTGCTGTTCTCGTTGCAGCTTGGGCAGGGTGTTATACATAAAGTGCGCATCTAAAACTCTCTAAAGCATTCTTGGGAAAGCACCTGGTGTACAGTCTTGGTGAAAATATATACAGCCCAAAGGGTTTGCTTCCAAGCTGTGTAGCGGGGCTTTTAAGCAAATGTGACAGTCCTAAGCTTGGGAGGGTTAAGGATTAGCAAGTTCCTCCCGCCTTTGTGAGATTAGGGTCCCCTGGGTATGGAAGAGGAGCCGCGTTGCAGGACTCAGAAGCAGACCCTTTGGGCTGGATACTTTTGACAAAGACTGTACGTCCCCGCCGTTCCAGCAGCGGTACAGGAAACAACATAACGTCGTGGAACATAACACTGAGAACTTGCACTGTCTCTTAACAATCGATACAGGCACCTCATCGGGTCAGCGATCGACTGCAGTCGGCGCGTTCATAGTCGGAGCGTTCCCAAAGGCCACGGGCTGCTTGCGATGGCGTCTGGATGGCTATCACAGTGCCTGTATTTTGTTTAACTGAAATGGCCAAGCAAGTAAGCGTCTCTGACGCTAAAGATCACCGATTTTTTTTTTCCTTTCCGCTTTATTCACCGTCGAAATCGGCGCTTGCCATCGTTGGCTTGGGATCGAACCCAGAAAAAGGCAGATTAACGAACAAGCCTTTGCCAAGCTTCGTGTCAAATGTGAAGGAATGCAAAAGATGATGATGATGAATTTTTATGACGCAAGGGCATCTGTGCCCGAACAGCAATATGGCACAAGGTGTTTTCGTCTACTCAAGGTGAGGTCAAAACCCATTTCCCAATCATTTCAACCCAAAGAAGCTGAGCTCCAGGCCAGGGGAAAGCTTGTACACATTGTATCATCGGTGGGTACTTGGCGGCACGGGGGATCGAACCCCACATCTCCCGCATGCGAGGCGGATGCTCAGACTACAGGGATACAAAAGAATGTAAGAAACCTCCCAATTTTGGGCACCCTCGACACATTGCGTGTACGCAGGAACAAATAGGAGGATGGGGGTGGGTGGAGGGCCTACGACAAGCCACAGACCGCTTTCAGTTTTAGAGCTTAAGCACTTTGCTTTCTAAACTATTTGCGCATAACACTCTTCGTCATGGGCTTCATGTTTTCGCAGGTGTCGCTTATCCTCATCAATGAAGTATGAAACGATTATTTATGCCGAAGAAAAAAAAACGAGTTTTTAAATGGCCGAAGTATGCTCGGCGAAACCGGAGAGGTCGGGAGCTTTTTTTTGTTTGTGCAAGCGAGAGTTTCGACTTGGTTATGCGTATAAACAGCTGGGTATTACGATTTTGAACCGCGGCGCCTTTGAATGTGTCACACTGTCTTCTGAATCTTCTGAAGTGGTTATATATATATATATATATATATATATATATATATATATATATATATATATATATATATATATATATATATATATATATATATATATATATATATTTAATTGAACAAGCAGTGCACAACACGAACAGGCACAAGACTGTAGATAGAAAACGGCCAGATTCACTTGTTTCGTTGTCCTGAAAAAAAAAAAGCTACCTGCGAAACTTATTAGAGCGGGGAAATCATCCCGTCCCTTCGCCAAGCGCTGATGCATGTTGTGAAAACACCTTTTGTCTTTGTTTGCAGCCAAGTTAGCACTTCCGAGGCTAAAACTGGTCCGCTCGGCCTCCGCAGCATCGATGCTGTTCGTGACAGGCTAACCTTGCTGAATTCTGCAACAGTTTCGTTAATGCTCTCAAGCGAGGCACCCGGCCGAGCCAACTCGCGCGAAAGAAGAGACGCGAGCGAGCGGGCTCAGCGGTGCGTCGTGCAACACACCTGCGTCGCACAACAGCCCCGAGGGTGAGGCGCTGTGCGTGTTCCGCTACGTAGTGTCAATAGCCGACAGTGTATACACACTGCGCGCTCAACCCGTTCGAACCTTCATAATTGTCGGAAACTTCGTCGCCAACGGGTGTCGTCGCAAGCAGGGCTGGCATTGACAACTAAGGTGAGCACCTCAGCTAGTCAGCCATTCTCCAGAGCCCAACTGTTAGCGCCGACAGGCGAGGTGGGAGCGGTCGCCCCGTCGTCTCTCGCCAACTCAAGGTAATCCTGTTTGCTCCGCGTGCGCCAGCCCGCGTCGGCAAATGAGCCGGCTCTTGGAAGGGGGTCGCACATCGAGCCTTTTTTGCCTTTGGCCTGCGTACGCGGTGTTGTTGTCGGCTCTCGCCCCGTGCTCCGACGGCGAAGCAGCCTTTTGCGGGTCTCCGAGCCAATGGCTGTTTATTTTCCTTTAGGAGAAGGGCACAGGGGAGATGGGTGCGGCTCCACGGGTGTGGGCTCGAGTCAGCGTCTCTTAAGCCACTTAGCTCCGGGGAAGGAGAGCCGTTGGCCCTATGCAGCAAACGGCGCCGTTCGACCCATGACGACGGGTGCGAAGAGAACGCGCGAAGCAACCCCCCCCCCCCCCCCCGGCCACCTTTTTTTTTATTATTATTTCTAGTTTCAGTTGACATTCGCCCAAGCCGACAGGCGAAATCGCATGACCCTTTATTTATTTCTAGAGCGTGCTGAGCGCCCTCACGCCCTCGTGTATTCTTATCGTCAAACGTATTCCCGAGCCGAAGATGTCTGGCTTGTAATGTGCCGGGGAACTGGCGGCATTACTTTCACGCACTGAGATGATGATGGGGCAGAACACGATTTAATGCGTTTTCTGCATCCCAAAGCTATATACGGGCAACGAGGTGCGGCACGGTAGATGGGGTTTCGAATCAATTTCAACAGACTACCACTCTATATAGTGTGGACCGAAATGCTATTATCGAGCGTTCCTCTCCCCATCTCTTACTTTCCCTCTTTATTTTTTAATTTCGCCCCATCCGAATGTGGCCAACCTGCCAGGCGTCAAGCCCGCTAGCTCGTGCACTGTAGCAATTCACCACAACCACTTAGTCCCCTCCCCGTCTTACGCCGCTTACATGACGTTACGAAAAGAGAGAGGAGCAACGAATTGGGGTCCCATTTTCTTTCCTCTTTTGTAACAATGCGCTGTCAACACGAAAGTCCGGGAGACTGCCTCCCAACGACGACAGAAAATGAGCAAACAGTGACGCAAAATGTGCCTTCTCTATCATGTATGCCGTGCGCGTTGTTCGGCAGCGCCACAAAGACAAACACGCCAATTTCGTACCACCGCCGGCGTAGGCGCCACGAACAAGACTCGGCACAATACAAACAAAGCGAAAAACCATTGCCGGGCCCAAACTGAGTTCGTCGTACCGTGACAAGTATACACTGTTCCTCTCCGTCGCGTAAGCATTCGAGGCTTTTTGTTTGTTATCTTTTTGATGCGGTTATACTATACTGTGGCACTTCGTTTTCTTGTTTTCCGCTCCATACAGGAAACAACTCTCCTGATGGAAGCTCCGTGTACACCCTGGCTTCATTACACCCGTCTCGGGTTCTTATGGTGGTGTTTAGGAAGAAACAAAAAACCTCGTCGCGGTATAAATGCTTCCCGCGCACACGAACGCGGCATACAAGGCGGCCGGCTCATCCGGATTCTCTCACTACGACGTCGGCGACACTCTCGGGAATAAGAGAAGTGCTGGGAGACGTCAAACACTTCCGCTTCACTTCCGCAGTACTCTGCGGTGCGCTCATGGCTGCGCTACAGGCTGTCCCTAGATGGGCGCTGTGGTTAAAGAAACAAGCAAAGAAGCCTGCGACGTGGCCAATATTGCCAGTACAGTGCGCAAAAATAAAATAAAATACGAGAAATCGCCGCTATTGTCTCACTTCAATTACAAACACTGCTGCGCTTTCAGAGACCTCCCCATAATAACAAAGAAAAGTTTTACACACTGCCTACCGGAGCGCAGCACACCATGTCCCCAACCTCCGCTGCGGCGATATGAGTGACGGGGCGAATAAATGAACAAGCACCGCAGCACCATTTCTGTGCGCCAAGCTTTTTCTTTTCTTCTGCGACATGATATATTGAATTGTAGATCCCTAGGTATTTAAGCAGCTATGAAAATGCCTTCTAGGTTGCTGGGATGAGAAGCTGTCTGTGATGCGCGGGCGCCGCCCATATAAATTATGAAGTCCCAGACCGTCAAGCGAGTTGCAGAGATCGTAATCGTAAGGACCGGATTAAAAGGCGAATGACGTTGTTTAGTGTAACGGGGTGGATTTGAAGAGAAGGCGAGCGTAGCAGGGGGCGGCAGAAGGTTAGGTTGGCGGATGAGATTAAGAACCTTGCGGGCGTACGGTGGCCGCAGCTGGGAAAGGACAGAGAGAAATGGGAGAGGCCTTTGCCCTGCAGTGGGTGTAGTCAGGCTGATGATGATGATGATGATGCCGTTGTATACAGCGCAACTCTGGAGCACCCGATCCTTCGAGTGTGTGGTCGGTGGAGCCGGCGTAGGCCGTCGGCGTAAGCGGCAGAGCGAGCGCAGTACGGTGGTTACCATGGAAGGAAGAGGGAGAGATGGCGAGAGCGGAGGAATGTGGCACACTCCGTCTGCGGCGGTTGCGCCGAAAGCACCGCCCGAGCTGCCTTCATTGCTATCAAGGACTGGGAAAAGAGTAATGCTTGAAGAGCGATTATGTGTAGAAAATAAAAGGAGTGGACTGTGACTGTGTACATACATGCATGTCTCTCAGATTTTCCAACTCAGTACATCTCGGATGGAAAGTACCACGACAGCTGCGCTGAAAATTGGCCGTAATCGTCCGGGGGGGGTGTGTGTGTGTGTGTGTGTGTGTGTGTGTGTGTGTGTGTGTGTGTGTGTGTGTGTGTGTGTGTGTGTGTGTGTGTGTGTGTGTGTGTGTGTGTGTGTGTGTGTGTGTGTGTGTGTGTGTGTGTGTGTGTGTGTGTGTGTGTGTGTGTGTGTGTGTGTGTGTGTGTGTGTGTGTGTGTGTGTGTGTGTGTGTGTGTGTGTGTGTGTGTGTGTGTGTGTGTGTGTGTGTGAGAGAGTGAGAGTGAGAGAGAGAGAGAGAGAGATGCCATATTTTGTGCTTGGTAAAGAACGACGGCTCGCTCATGGCTCCCCCTCCCGCAAGCACCTTAAATTAATCCTCCTCTCCTGCAATACCACGCGTTCGCATGCGTGCGTTGCGTGCGCGTTTTTGCTGAGGCGTTTTGAGTCACTATCGCTGATGACAGGTTAATAAGTCATTTTTGTGGCGACATTTTGATAGAGTTTCGATACTGTCAAGAGTGCCAATAGGCACCATAGTATGTCATTTGATGGTGCCTATAAACACTTATTTTGAACAACTGTGCCTGCATATGCCTCTTTCTCAAGTTACCGCCTACAATATCCTGTTTTCGCCTTGCCTACAATAAACTATTTTTGGCATGGTTTTGCTTTCAAGGGCTTTTTTTTTGTTTCGGATACCTGCGTGACATGACAAAATTGACTCTTCTCAGCAATGAATCGTTCCCGCAGTCCTTGAGCAACCTCAAAGGACGGCATAAACAAAACTGCCTGTGCCGTCTTACTTTAGAAGCCTTTGGTACCGCAAGCATTACTCGGAAAAATGCAGAAAACCGAGCATCCAGCACGGGCGACTCTAGAGAGAGGTTCGACCGTTCACTCAAAGCGAGAATTATCCGCTTCATTTGCTTCATTTGCCACATTTATTTCCACGAAAAAGTTCTGGAAAGGCATTGTGCAAGAAGAAAGGCCCCCTGCCCCTTCCTCTCCACCGCACCTTCTTTTTAACTGTATCCTTCTGGTTTCCAATAAATTCGCTCCTGTGTTAAAACGATTTTCACGCAAGTACTGCAATAAAAATGAGGCATATAAGTCGACGCTGTGGGTGAAGAAGTGGCTCCGGTACGTGCATGAAGAGGTCCTGATATAAGATCAGCCATGAGCTCCACGATCATGCACTTAGGTATCGCGGGCGAGAAAACGGATACGAAGGGACGCCTGTAGCTTGTCGCTGACTTCCTCGATTGTTGCATGAAAGATGGCAAGGGCTCTTACTGTGGTATCGAAATCTTTATAAAAGCAAGTGGCGAGCCGATAGCGTCACTCTGTCAACCAGTCTTCGAAAGGGTTGTGCCCTTCTGTAGCGGGAGGTGATAAGGATTATCTCCAAGCGACAAGAGAGCAGTTCTGAGACCCTCTGTCCGCAGATGATGCGTGTCACCTGTACTGCTCCCCAGTAAAAAAAAAAAAAAAGATAATTTCGAACTTCCAAAAATACAGTTGCAATCACTTGGAAACAAATTTCGAGCCATATGATTTCTGTTTGGTTTATATTGGTTTCCAGCGCTGGTTTTGGAAGGGACGACAGTTATTTTTTTTTTTACATAGCTATGAACACCGCAATTGTGAAGACAACTGAAGTTATTGCTGCAGCTAAACCTGTGTGTCCTTGAAAGTGCTTTCCAACGTCGCCTATTTCAAGGAGCAGCTGCCGGTGATTCCTCTTCCCCAAGGCCAATCGTCACAAGTAGGGGATTAGGGAACGTCGATGCAAATCGTCGAGTACAACAGCTTTTTAGAAGAATGAGCGCTTGAGCCACGAACGTTCCAGCTGCTCTGGGAAGTCCGCAGACAGGTTTGTGAGAAACTTGTGCACTTCTCGGAAACACTATTCGGATTTAGGAACCTTACCGGAAGCACTTTCACTGCGGACATTAGACTCACTTCTGATGTGGAGAAAAAAAATATGTCAGAGGTGCGAATAATAATTATAATAATAATTGTTTTTTTTTGGGGGGGGGAGGAAATGGCGCAGTACCTGTCTCATATCGCTGGACACGTGAACCGCGCCGTAAGGGAAGGGATAAAGGAGGGAGTGAAAGAAGAAAGGAAGAATGAGGTGCCGTAGTGGAGGGCTCCGGAATAATTTCGACCACCTGGGGATCTTTAACGTACACTCACATCGCACAGCACACGGGCGCCTTGGGGTTTGCCTCCATAAAAACGCAGCCGCCGCGGTCAGGTTCGAACCCGGGAACTCCGGATCAGTAGCCGAGCGCCCTAACCACTGAGCCCCCGCGGCGGGTGTGCGAATAGACCAAGCGCTCAATTCGTGAGAATACAATGGTGATGTTTGTCTATAACATGAACAATGGGCCTCTTCTGCTAAAAAAAAGAAAAGCATGTGCAGCTAACTTCCTTTGACGTCTAGTATTCGTGTCCAGATTCCAGATTCGTCTCCCCGATAAACAGAATTTTTCCTCTTTACTACCGTTTCCAGTTTTGCAATTGCCGACGTTCATTGTGGGTGTCTGTTCGCTTCAGCACTATTTAATTTAATCCGCTAGACAAAACCTTTTTTTTTAGTCAGAAAGCATTTTGCGATATTTATAAGCACTAATGTGATTTCATATATTTCTTTAAAGCAGCGTTTTTTGACTCAAGGCATAGCAAGGTATTATTATGTGAGTGGGAAGAGGTTGTCTGCTTCAACAATGGCGGGGGAGATTTTTGTACCATTTTTAAGCAATCAACAAAATGATGGCGCACTGCAAAACGATTTTAGTGATCGTTGCTGTGATGTTGAGCCCCAACATGGTTACCCATGAAGTTCATGGTTAACCATTAAAGAAGAAAATGAGTGTTGTTGCTTTTGACTTCTGCCTTTATTTGGGTCTGCGCCGTTTCCGTGTCTTGCATCCTGAAGTGGTGACTGCAATCCGGGGAGAAGAACGATAGAGAAAATGGCGTGTAAACAAAACTTTTTATTTGGGCTGAGTTGCGCCCACAACGGACTGAATCATTCGGCGGCGAAGCGGCAAGAGTGCTTGGCGGTCGTCGAATAGAATTCACGCCGCTGTCGGCCGTACTCAATTTAAAGCTGATCGCGAACTTTCGAGATAAAGCGTGCAAAGTTACTAGAACATTCTGGAACAACGTAGAATCAGCTCTGCCTGGCTGCGATCAGTCGAGATAAATCGAGTCGCGTCTTGCGTAGCAAACAAAGCGATAAAGCGGCGTGCCAGCAGCTCTGAAGAATGAACAAACACTGCAAAGATTCGGGCAATACGCCTTCTTTGCGATCAGGTAAATGCGTGCATACGGACGTAATCGCTTTATGACCTCACTGCCCGCTGAATTCCAGAATGTTGCACGTGTCTCGTGAGGTTGTCGGCTGCGTGAGGTCCCTTGATGCGACGTCGAGGACGAACTGACTGTGCCTCAAGACGTCGACGCCGAAGTCGGAAGAGGCGATTGGCGTAGTGCAGTGAAAATCGCGAGGGTGGATTTGGCGAATAGCAGGATGTTTCCCTGACAGGCGTTTCGGTGTGTTTATACAATACCCCTAATGACCCCCGTGCGAGGGGGACACAAATGCACACTTGAAAAATACATCACAAACACTCGAAATAAAACTAATATCTAATACAGTAGGAACATTAAATATGATTAATATTGCGCATAAACAAAACCGCAAGGAATACAAAGTAAACATGGACGGGGTGTATATGCACCGAGAGGCAGCAAAACAGCAGCACACAACAAGACATCGCATGCCTACTGATTCCGATTCTGTTTGCAGCCATCAAAGCTCTTATCCGCGCCAGCCCGTCGTCACGAGGTCTCCTAGAAGTAGAAGCTGCACTTGCGGTGGAGCCGTTGGTGTCGGCCTACTACGCTCCGCAGTTGCGTAATAAATACCAGACAGCAATAATCATGGCTTCCGCAGTGACAGCTTCACCGCAGCATACCATAAACAACATATTTCGCACGTGCACCATTTTTCAGCGGAACGCTTGTGGTTTACGGTCGAATCTTTCCGATTTACGGCAGCTCGTGCGAGCGTGCCCCTTCCCTTTCACAGTCATCTCAGAGTCGCGCGGCGAGGAAAATTTTAGACTGCGCGGAAACTATTTCTATCATTCAAAACGGCCAGATGACGTCAGCAGAATGCTAATAGGTTTTCGCAAGGATATCCAGGCCTCCTTGGTTGATGTCTCGCCTCACAGCGACAACGAGTACGTGTGAGCCGTAACGCTAATTTGCAGACAAGTGTACGCTCTCATTAGAGCATATCTCGAGCCAGGCAAGTCATTCGACGCTCCGAGGCTTGAAAACTTGATAGGAAGGACGCCCTCTCCGCATGTTATTTGCGGTGACTTCATTGCGCGCAATGAAATTTTGGGCAGCTCATATACATAAGCCCGAGGAGCCAAGCTTGCAGAACTCCTCTCAACACATTCAATTGAACCGCTCAATGATGGCAGCATAGCCTACCTCCGAGGAATGACGACTGCCAGCAGCATTGACGTGACCTTTGTAACAAGTTCATTTGCCCGAAACTTTGCCTGGTTCACTCATTTGGAAACACGCGGAAGTGATCATTACCCAGTCCTCATATCTCCTGTCCAAGCGCAGACGGCGCCAAAAAAATTCCTTATAAAATCTACAGACTGGGATGCCTACTACAAGGGCGCTGCAAGCAGAGGAATTACTGCCGCAACCCGGAATGAAGAAATGGTATCGACAATGGCTCATTGCCTGAGAGAAAGTACAAGAATTACAGCTAAAAATAACAGGCAATGTTCAAATGATGAGGTATTTCAAAGGCTGTGCGCTATTCGCAGGCGAGCTGAATGAAACATTGAAGACCTTCGTGCCTGGAGACGGGCGCAACGTCACATTCGGCGCTATTTGGATAAACTCAGTAGGAAAAGGTGGCGTGACTTTTGTTCTATACTGGATGTGCGCGAGACAGTAACCAAAATTTGGCGGATCGTTAGAGGTATGCGTACACCACTCCAACAGCTTCACCCTTTCAGTGCACTCTATCTGCATGAACAACAATCTCTAAAAGAAGTCTCAGAAGAATACTGCAGGCTACTGTCAGCGTTGTCAGGGCCTTCGACACTGTCCGCAGATGGTAACTCAGGCATCCCGCAGGGTGCAGTGCTAGCGTTGGACCTGCCTTTCACAACTGAAGAGCTATCCGCAGGTATCACGGAATCAAACGGACGCACGTCTCCTAGTCACGATGAGGTGACCTATGACGCAATCGCAAAGCTACCCCGCAACACCCGTCTTCGACTCTTGGAATATTACAATTTTTTCTGGATGACTAGTGAGGTCCCCGCAGAATGGAAGCTGGCGAAAATTGTGCCTATTTTGAAACCTTGTAAGCAGCCAACAAGGTACGCGTCCTTCCGGCCCATCGCTCTACTGAGCTGCGTAGGTAAGCTATTGGAGCGAATGATCTGCAAACGCATTACCTGGTTCCTTGGAAGCCGCAATGAGTACCCCCAAGAAATGAACGGGTTCCGTCGAAACAGGTCTGCGACTGATAATCTAATTGCCCTCGTCTCATCAATTGAAGAGTACCGTCAAGCTGGGTGCATACCGACAGCCGTTTTCCTTGACATCAAGGCTGCTTTTGACCCTGTTTTTCACCATGCAATTCTCGCTGCCTTGGCGAGTCTTGGCCTCGGAGGAAAGTTGTACAAGTGGATTGGACACATTTGAAAGAACGACAAATTTTCGTGAGCACTCCAGATGGCCCTACACTCTTTCACGTAGTGCAGAGGGGCGTACCCCAGGGAGTGGTGCTCAGCCCTCTCCTGTACAATATTACACTTATACACCTAACAGGAAACCTTCCGCAAGGAGTGCGCCTACCGATCTATGCAGACGGCATCTGCATCTGGAGCGCGTCACGTTCACGCTATATTACCCAGCAACGTCTACAGAGAGTGTTGCTGCACATCTCGATGTACCTGGGCCCCCGAGACCTTCGTCTCTCGCCAGAAAAAAGTGTTGCCATGGCTTTTACTAGAAAAACGATGGCTTGATATCTGATCCTTCAAGGTGGACGGTCCCTACGTCATGTACAATCACAGCGATTCCTAGGTATTGCCATAGACAGTAATCTCTCGTGGTCACCTCCGATCAAAAAACTTCGCGAGAGGATCAGTTTTCAGATTCATGGCGGGAAAACGGTGCGGCAGCAACTGCCGGTCATTGGTTCTGCTTGAAAACGCCTACGTTGAAGGAACCTTGAGCTACTGTCTACCGGTGCTTCAAAGATTATCTCCAACAAGCAAGAAGATCCTCGAGGCCGCGCGGATCAACTGCTTGCGGATATGCCTTGGCCTCCCAAAGGATTCCTCTGCATCAGGAACAGTGGCGGAAGCAGGCTGTCTGCCGCTAGATGTGGTTGCCGCCCAGGAAACTATGCGCACCCACCTCCGTCATGTCGTCCAAGGGAAGAAACAATTCCTACACAGTGTCCACCTAACTCAGTGCCACTCCGGCTTTGGCCAAGCTGTGTAGCTCCTGCCTCTCCCCACTATTATTCAGCCACAGGAACTACTACCCCTGTCTTTTCCCCCCTGGACACTCTTGCCTCTGAAGGTGAAGAAGTATATTTCAGGTGTGAATGCAAAGAGCCGCATACCACAGGCAACACTTCTGCAAGCTACACTAGCCTACTTACCGAAAAATACACGCAGCATGCCCACATCTTTACCAACGGTTCAACTACTCGACACCTCTTTTGTGGCCTTTATGTGCCCTCAACCAGCCATGTCGTTTCTTACCGGCTACAGTGGAAGACCTCCTATACGACAACTGAGCTTCACGGCATTAAAGAAGCTGTTTCCTGTATCCTGCGCATATCCCCCAGCCGATGGGTTATCTTCACCGACTCAAAAGCATCCCTGCAGATACTGTCTAACCTGCTGAGGAACATCAATCATCAGCCCATTTCCATTGACATCGGGCATCTACATCATTTGGCTATTGTCGCAGGCCACTGCATAACATTTCAGTGGCTACAGCACACTGTGGCATTCTGGCCAATGAAAAAGCAGATGATGCGGCCCGTAAAGGCCACCAACATCGGAGATACATTCGGACATTCTTCACAAAATCTGATGCGTCCCAAATGGCTAAAAGATTTGATTCAGAAGAACTGTATCGGCTGTGGAGATTGCCGACACATCACTATCAGTTTCTATGCTCAGTCGACCCACATCTGAGATCAAGACTCCCGCCTAGAATTCATCGCCACCTGGAAACGCTTTATCACCGTCTTCGCCTGAACGCTGCGTTTACAAACGCCTTGCGATACCATTTCATTCAGTCAAACGAACAGTCCGTTTTGTGACAACTGTGGCTCGATTGAATCTGTGGAACATATCCTGCTTGAGTTGCCTGCGTGTGCTGTCGAGCGTGCCTACTATAAACAGTGTATGGAAAAACTTTCCCCAGTGCCTCTAACAATGGACAGTGTTTTAGGTCCCTTAGCTTGCCCTAGGCAACAGAGACATGCAATGAACTTTTTGTTTGCGTACTTAAAGGAAATTGGACATCTCGACAAGCTCTAATTTCATCTATTATGTTGCTGTCATGCATTTTTCTCGCAGAACTTTGTTAGGCCACTTATCAAACTTTGCACCTCTCCATTTCATATGTTACATCATTTCTCGCCGAGGCCGCTTATTAGGCACTTAATGGCAGCATTTTATATTCTCCTTTTTATTTCTCTCATTTAACCATTCCCGAACTCCTCTCCTTCCGTCTTTGCCTCCCAAATTCTCTTCCCCACGCATAGTATATCATACCAGCGATTTTTAAACGTCAGCTAAATTCTCTGATTTTTTCATTAAAGGATTTCTCTCTCTGTCTCTGTCTCTCTATCTCTTTCTCAGTATATGTACCAATTCACAAATTCACAGCACACTTAGTACACAAAATGGTATAATGCACATAGTACATAGCGATATGCAATACAAAATCTGCTAGCACACATGTTTTGTTCCTCAAAAAATTTGAAAAGATTGTAAGTTAATTTCAGTAGCAATGTGCCATGACAAGCTACTCCCGTCAGTTATTGTGCAAGGAATTAATGACCTTGCGTAAAGAGATGAGCGGCACGTTAAGCTTTTTTTTTTAATTCGAAGACTTTCCACTTCAAATAAGAAGAGGTTGTCGATAAGTTAGAGTAGGTCTTGGGTGGAGCCTATTCTCTTTACGAAACCTTAGCAGGCTCCGGCTCTTAGCACTGTCCTTTAGTCACAAGGATAGGTGTTTCTCCCTTGCTGCCTAAGTCCAATAGTTTTCTTCCTGAGTCCTGCCTTCCACAAAAAGTGGCGAAGATCCATCTCAGCGACCGGCATAAAACACTTGGGACATGTGCTGAGCAATGCATCTTCTTGAGAGCGCCATCGGTATGTCACCGACTGGGTAAGGGGCCGCCCTAACCCTGGTCCTTCTGAAGGGCTCCTCCTCCAATCTCTTTAAGTCACTAGGGAAGGGTTAAGTGCACGGGGGAATCAGGGCACGTGCACTTCTCCTGAAAGAGGGCGACAGGATGGGAAGAGAGGAGCGGAGATCAAAAGGGAGGCTAGTGGAGGAGGCATTCGAATTTGGGGCTTGGTGTGTAAGGACGTCTGCTTTCATCTGGTAAACATTCTGTGTATCTTGCGTCCAAAGTATCTGGATGCGCTTCTTTATTTTCATATTGAGAGCATGTGTATCCCTAGTGATGCTTAGTGTCTTCGTAACTCATTTGAGTTGTTTAATAGCCTATGCAGTCCTTGTAGATATGGGCTTCTCTTATGGTTGGCATGTTTATAATTTTATAGACTCCATTGCATCACTGATAGCATAGAGCTCCATCACAAGTGGGTCCGGGTGGTCGGAGACGTATTCCCAATGTGTGAGTAATTTAGAATGTGTAGGTCTTGTAGTAGCCGTTATTCCGCCCTTTTCTATTACCGCCGATGCGTCCGTATAAGATATACAAGTTCCTGGGCTTAGATAAACCACCGTTAGATTTGTGGGCTTTGCTTTACGATGGCGCCTTGGCGTCTTGCTTGTGGTTATTGTCGCGTATGCCCACGGTGGGTGGTCTATAAATATCTGTTGCTGTGTTCTCACTTCATCATATAAAGCTTCAACGAGCGTAAGATACTTTCTTTTGAGATCTCTTGTTGCCTTAGCGCGCTGTTCAATAAGTGTGCGTACTCCTGGAGAATCGGGATGGATGGAAGTTTTTGCAAGGCCGTGATGGTGCGCATTGCGTTCATATTTACTGTTTCTAGCGCCGCCCACTATCGTCTCTTCAGTCGATGTAGCAGCCCGTTATAGTATCATGGGTTGAAGTACTGAACGTACACGACGTGGTCACGAAGCGGGAAAACTGCAGAATATGGCAAAACGAAGCCATCATGGAGGATGGAGTGATGATGCACTTTGTGAAATTAGGTTAGGCGAGCGAAGTGGCGTCGGCGTGATGGTGATTCCAACTCGGCACGTTGTTTTAATGCTGTGACGCTGCTGAAGTGTGAATAATATATGGAGCGAACACCGTGGTTTTGCGGGGATTCGATGTTTTTAATGACGTATGCTTGTTCAGGATCCCATATGGCGGAAGCCTATTCAATTAACTGACAAAATGACAAAATTAACTGGCAAAATGCATCTGAAATACGATGTCATGTACCTAAACGGTGTCAAGTATATATTTGATGAATCGCTTGACCAGGTAGTTCCTGCTCATTGACAAAATTCGGCGAATCTGTCTCTGCTTTCGGTCTTGATTGTGAACTGTAGGAGCATTAAGAATAAAACAGAGGACTTCGCTGCCCATCTTGACATTACTCGGCCCTCTGTAGTGCTCGGATCCGAATCCTGGCTTGAAACTGTTAGCGATACAGAAGTTTTCCCCAGAAATTATGTTTGCTACCGGAAGGACCGAAACTGTCGTGGGAGAGGTGTCTTCGTACTAATCGACCAGGCAATTTACTCTAGGGTAAATGAAATAGAGGTCGGCTAAAGTGAGGCCATCTTGGCTTTCATTAGACTTGAAAATGGCAAAAATGTTTCTCTGTGTTCATTTTACCGCCCGCCGAGTGATCCGGGAAATGTTTTTCATGAGCTGAATGATGCAATTGAGGCTGTAAAAACAGACTACATAGTAATAAAAGGTGACTTTAATCTCCCAGAAGTTAGCTGGAGGGATCAAGGGCCTACTTAGAGAGTACAGAGTGCGTCAACCAACGCAATCATTGAAATTTGCTGCTCTTATGCTCTGACACAGTTGGTCCATCAGCCTACGCGTGGAGCTAACATTTCAGATCTGATATTCACGAACACTCCCACCGCTGCGAGACCTCCTGTAGTACTCCGAGGTATCAGTGACCATTATGTTGTTTTCTGTGATATAAATTTGCACTACGCAAAAATTTCTAATTGTGCTCGGCGACGCATTTACAGCTATCAAAAAGCCCGTACATACGATATAGCACTTTCCTTAGACGCATATTACGATTTCTTCGAAACTTTAGCGAGAGCCGAAAATGAGCAGACGTTGTGGAACATATTCAGAAATAAACTTCTCGAGTTGCGCGATCAGTATGTGCCAGCATGAATAATGACGCCTCGACGCAGCAGATCTAAGCCTTGGTGTAATCGGGAGGTGCGCAGGATCGCCAGAAAAAGGGAAGCTACTTATGGTGCATATAAGAAATCGCCTTCGTTCCACTTGAGTCAAAAACTGAAGCAAATAACTAAGGACATGAAACGTGTCTTGAAAATAGAAAAACATAAGTTCTTCGAGTCTTTTCCTTCAAGGATGCAGAGGCACCCAAAACAACTTCGGCAACTTATCAAATTGAACGGCAAAGATGCAGTATCAGTTCCACCGCTCGAAGATGATGGCAAATTGATCCATATCGACCTTAGAAAAGCAAAACTTTTCAACGAGTACTTTAGCTCTGTGTTTGCTGGTCGCCTGAGCAGCTATGACTATAATGCGCAGACAACCGATGTGGGCGCAGAACACATGGAAGACATCGTTTTTGATTTGAGTGGAATTCAAACATTGCTAGTAAAATTGAATGCTTCGAAAGCCACTGGGCCAGACAGCTTACCGTCTGCATTACTTTCTTCGTGCGCGGGTCCGGTATCAAAATACTTGTTTGTTATTTTCACAAAATCGCTTCAAGAAAGTGCTTTGCCAGATGACTGGAAATTTGCTCACGTCGTGCCAGTGCACAAGTCTGGTCCCCGCAGTATCGTTTCAAATTACCGTCCGATCTCGCTAACGAGTATTAGCTGCAAAGTGCTTGAACACATCTTCTTTGCAAACATAATGAATCATCTGAACGCTTTTTCGTTACAAACCCCCCAGCAACACAGTTTCCGCACTGGATTTTCTTGTGTCACGCAATTGAGCGAATTTACATATGGTCTGGTGCCTTGGACGACGGATTCAATATTGACTGTTAATATTTAGATTTCCAGAAAGCCTTTGACTTATTCCCCCATTCTTTACTGCTTGAAAAACTATTATCCTGGTACAACATAAATTGTTCAGTTATTGCCTGGTTTAAAGAATATTTACATTTGAGACGTCAAATAGTAGTCTCAAATGGAGCGCAGTCTGATCAAGCAGACGTACCGTCTGGTGTACCTCGAGGGGTCTGTTCTGGGGCCACTTCTCTTTTTAATCGATATGAATAATATATGTTGCAGTATTTCTTCAAAAATGTGTCTGTTTGCAGACGACTGCGTTCTAAATAGGGTAATTCATACTTCCGACGATTGCAGTGCCCTGCAGAATAATTTGTCCTTGATTACTAACTGGTGCAATACTTGGCGCATGGATATTGACGTGAAGAAGTTATGTACATGTGTTTTACTAAGAAAAAAATTCTCCTGACTTTTCATACAGTATTAACGCAGAAACATTGTCAAAGGTTTTCAAACATAAATATCTTGGTGTTTACTTTACTGCAAATTTATCCTCCCCCCCCCCCCCCCCCTCAGGCCTGTATTGCCTCACGGTGCTGTGGGTATAGTGATAAATAAAAAAAATTCGGCCTGATCGCTGTGAAGTTCTTTGAATGTGAAGGTGCGTGCTTGGCGTTACGCCTGAGATGATAGAGTGCACGGTAAGCTGACGCTAAGACAGTGTTAATATGCGAAGTCAGACTGAAGATAATTTCCAAGCTACTTCTAAGTTTTCGTAAGTTCTGCTATAGCACTATTAAGGAAGTAAGCTGCAGGAATACTAGTGTGCCGTAGGTAAACGGCGTTAGCCTTGTTAAGATGCATTTAGTGAGATTAGCCAGGAGGAACACCAAGAAGTCATCGCATCAAGATCAGTTTGTTAGGAGAGGCTGCCAGTACCATTAGTAATTATAAGGCATATAATTTAATCGCGAATAATATAATTAGAGATGAGACACATTTGGGTAGGCCAATAATGAAGATTATAAAAAGGTAGGGGACCAAGTACGCTGCCCTGGGGCACTCCAGGTGTTATGATGACAAAAGAGTTACAGCCATTGATACAGGTGAACTGTTTTCTATTAGAAAGGAACTCTTTAATCCATGCAATAACATTTGAGTGAATATTTAAATGCGTAAATTTGATTAGAATCCTGCGGTGAAGAACGCGATCGCAAGCTTTGGAGAAATCGGGAAACACTTCGTCAACCTGTAATCCTGAGTCTACTGCGGAAAATGTCATTAGTAAATCCAACGAGTTGTGTGTCGCATGAGTACCCCTGCGAAAACCGTGGTGGTATTTGAAAATGATATCCTGCTCCTCAAGGTAATTAATGACTTGAGTATGTATGACGTTTCCGAGGAGTGATTGTCATGCTGCGGCCATGCGCCCCACAGCGAACACTGCACGAGGCGCGAGACTCGGGCTGCGTGCACGGGGCAGTCACGTGATATGAACGAGCGCGCTTCATCAGACAACCATTGCAAAAATTTCTTTACGCAGTCTTTAGACTGTACATAAACGTTTGTCTAAAAAAATCTGTACTATGGACAAATTTCATAGACTAGTCTAAAGGCAATACAAACCATATTGACAGCCTATTGGCAATTAAAAGATTTATGGCCATAGACAGAATAGACAAAAAGAGATATCTATAGGAAAGCAAGAGAGTCTATAAGAAGTCTATATACAGTACATGGGCCCATTTTTATAAGGATAGGATGAAGGTAGCGAGAGGCATGAGGCGAACTGAGCGACTCCGACGTCTACGCGAAACCGGAACGAAGCTAGGACATATAGCGCTGCAACAAGCCCAGTAGATACTGATGATGGGGCCCGTGTGTCCAAGCAGCATTGGACGCTGCACTGTCGACGTAGAGGCCAGTTGCCGCCAGGTACCAGATTCTGTTTGGTCTCAATATTGGGCAGGCCCGCAGCAGGCGGTAAATGTTGGCTTATATTCATCGGGAGAGGCACACAGGACTCCCAGGGAGGAAAACAAGCCTAAGAAGTTACGCCAGTTCTGTGCGGTGGCTGCAGTTATGGCAGTCGTGCACAATCCGGACCCTCCTTGGGGGAGACCGTGCAAGACGGTTACTGCAAACTCAGGGACTAAAGCATGTGCGTGACACCGGAAGTGCTTCTGTCCTGTGAAAAGAGAATTACATCGTCCAGGCGGAGGAATTGAGGCGAGGCAGAGGTGGGGGTTGCCAGTCAAGCTGTTAAATCTGCCTTACCTTTTTAACTGAGGAGATAAGATGGGATCCTGTCAACCTGACAAATCACCGGGCTGCGAGTGAGACATCGAAGTATATAGGCGTATTGCTTTAAGGGCGTTGGTGCGGACTGCGATGCGAGCCACGGAGGGCTAGGGAATGGCGGCTGCCCAAGAAGGCGCCTCCTGCACATTGACCAGCTCCGCACAGAACGAGGAAGGTGGTGCATGGGTCATAAATCTATACACGCCTTATTAAGGGCAAACTGGCAAGAACAGCAAACTGCTGTTATTGAATGCTGGCATCTAGATAGACAACTACAAATGCATGACAAACATTGCGGAAGCCAACAGCCGCCGTAACCAAGGAGCGTAGGGGATGTATTTTCTTTGTTTTAATTTGTGGTTTTCATCGATGGGAGGTTCATAAGAGCCGAAGAAAAACAGCCACATGCCACCGATGGGATTTGAACGCACGACCTCCTCTTTCCATTCCCTGGTCTGCTGTATAGGTCCACGGGGCAAGTGGGCATCTTGTTCGACTGTACTCTCGCGGAGAGAGGAAGCAGCGTGATTGTAAGGCGTAAGCCTTTCTTGGCTCATGAGTGGCGTGATGGACGGGAGTTGTGGACGGAAGTTTGTAGATGGAAGTTGTCCGCTCGAACTGCCAATCATAAGTTGTATGGCAAATAAAATAAAATGTAAACGTTGATTAAGCGACAGTACATAAGTAACAGATATCTAATGAAATGAAAAATAAATAAATCGAAAAATAAAGAAATAAATGAAAAGAAAAGATTAAAAAGAAATACGGTAAATAATTAAAAGAAATGCATGCCTGACGATAGCCACGTGTTGATAAAAATGAAGCGAGTTGCGGCATGATGCTTCCACACGTGGCTTATATATGAAGTCCAAAGGCAGTGTTTGTCTCAAGTAGAGTCAAAAGCTAGTCAGGGGTTTGCCTCTGTATAGCTTATAGGGGAGGCATGAGCGCAGTGGAAACACTGGCATGCTCCCACGCGACTTTCATATCCCGATATATTTCTAAACGTACATTTCAACTCACGATAACACTGACCGACCTGAGTCAGTGATTTCAGATTTAATACTTGGAGCGCCATCGGACGCGGCGATCGTAGCAGCGCTTTCGGTTTGTTTCAAACGCAAAAATGCCGCCGCACTGTATACTTAAGGGCTGAGAAACACACACAATGACAGCATTAGTCCATTCCATCAATGCCTTTGTGCCAATGCAGGCCACCGTAGCCGGATGCATGCCCAAAAAAGGTTACGGGTCGGCGGAAGCGCACCAAGAGGCAATGCATATATATTGAACGGTGCCTCAAATCCTGTGACCATGAAATAATTTCCCTATCCTCTGCTAAACAGTGTTGCGCGAATCGACGCAAACAGACTTATCGATGAATGGCAGTCGAAATATTAAGACGTTAAAAGATTTTGTTGAAATGAATCCGCGCCCGCATCAGTACAGGGCACTTCTGGAATGAGTTTGCAGGCCCGCAAGCTGAGTAAAAGGGATGACTGAACATAAGGCCGAAATATATATGTGTGGCCGAACTGCACTGCACCACTGCATTGCGCCTGTACAGAGTTGACTAAACAGTTATTTAGGTTCACACTTCAGCCGAGCTGGATCCACTGAGTCGATCCTTCATATAACGGACTTTATCTGGGCCTCATAAAATGGCGTATCTGAAACAACTCGAATGTCGTGAGTCATGCCTTCGATACCGGGCAGGTCAGTCACACTTCAATCAGCCGCTATATCCTGTTTTCTTTTACAATAAAGTCTAAACGGTCCATGATTTCTTTTATAAACGTTCATCTTAGCGCTTCCATCACCCCCTTCCCCCCTACTCTCTATGAGCATTAATGATGGTTTTATAAACGAGCCTTTGGCATAAATGCTTTCAGCAGAAAGGCTTTTTTATATATTTAGCAAGACTTTTTTTTTCTCGTAGACTAAAGATATCAGCGTAACAAAAAGCAAAGAACGTAAATATAGCATTATAGCCAGTGGCAGGGCTAAACGTTTTTACTTAACGCACATTTTGCCGCGACAGATATTGTGAAAATGTACAACACTGATAGACCGCAAATACATTTTGTCTGATTTCTTATCGAATTATTCGAAAGTGATTTCATCATTCTTCACTGCCCAGTGTACGCGGATGTAGCTAGAAGCTTCTTATAAAGGAATGTTTCTGATAAGCTGATCTCGTTGTACTGTTTCATCACGCGTGCATCTGTGCGCTATTAGACCCGGTTGGACCACATGGAAATAGTCTGGCAAGGACTAATAAAGGTGGAGTTGGTCACTTCCGGTTGATGCCGGTATGGGCACTTTCATAACTTATTCAAGATGCCAACCCCCCTAGTTGACCTTAGAAGCCTCTTTCAGTATACTACACCCTGTGGCCTACTATTCCCGCCAACCCAGTGTTCTACTTTTTTTGCTTATGCTAATAATAATAAGATGTCAGCGGAGCACTTCCAAATGATGCAGCCGCCCGTTTAAGTAAAAAACTAAACTCCTGCACTCAGACACGCAACCGTAACCTTTGAAGTAATCCGAAGTATAAATTTTAAAAGCGGCCACCGCTTCCCAGTTTGTTGCGGCTTTGTCGAGAGTAGGACTTTCGATCGCCTGGTTGACCTTTTCGGCGGTGGCAAGAAGTGGGCCATGAAATAAATCTGCAAACCAGCCACGTGGGCAGATCCTCTTCTGCCACTTTGTGTAAACAACTCTAGTAAGCGGGTACCCATTCTTGCTGCAAAATTTGTGCTCCGCGAAGAGAGGACAAGCCTCGTATTGCGTTCGTAACACTTTAAAAAAGGGAGAGAAAGAAGGAAAAAGGTCACCCGGGGAAACTTCTTTTGTTTTTGTGCTGCATTTGCATTAAATGTAAATAGCGCAGATAGCGCGCGCCGAATTGCGTTGCGCACCTGTGGGAAGTTTCCAGGAAGCTGTAATCCACCCTACCTTTAAGTAAACAAAATACATTTTCGGTGTATGTTTCTAGGGTTTGGAGTTAGTTTGAACTGTCTTTCGTCGGTGAGAGGAAGTTTATTTGCACAAAGGGAACTCCGACTTTCCCTAGAGCAGTAACAGTTGCGCCAGCTGCGGCATCTAGAGGGAAAAAGGTAAGCTCGGAAACAAGTGCAAAGCGGTTAAGGGCGATGATGACACACAGGAAGCAGGTGTAATACGTTGAACACTCTGGTTTAGTTCGCAGAACTACAGGTGTAGTAGTAAACGAGGCTTGCGAAGAAGGGCGATTTCAGACAAGATTATGCAGTGGAAAGGTGGTCGGCATCTTGAATTTGCCTAACGTTTTTATATGTGATTGGCCAATGTCTGGAAAGAAAGTGACTGCAATTACTTTCAGACCTGCAAACTAAGCGCAGGGAAAGTTTTTCGGAGAATTTTCGAGGTTTTTCATTTATAAAAGGAAAGCTATCGTTTAGCAACCGTTTAGCGCTGCATCCAATACAAACTTTATTGATATAAAATTCACCGGCATCTTTCACATGTTACTAAAGCGGCTGTTTGGGCTTGTTGGTCAGTGAACATGGTAAAAGAATGCAGCGCGGAAAAAACAAGGACGAACAGAAGTGGACAGGACAGGGCGCTGACTACCAACACATTTATTCAGAAAGATGAGCAGCTTATATAACCCAGTCCAACACCCACGTGACCAAGAAAATAGCAAACGCGTTCAACCATCTAATACAAAAAAACAAAACGAAGTACACAATATCAAAGTGATGCATATCTGGGTAACGCAAAGTCAGCCAAGAACCGATAAATCCGAGAGGACCACGACGAACCGTAAGGTGCACGCATGGAAAATGATCAGTCAGCGACCTTTGCCGCCAATGCAGCACGAGGCAAAACGAAAACGAAAATAACAATATAGTCACCGAACACTAAGTAAAAGTCGAAGCTAAAAGCAGGGTCGGGGCCAAACGCATAACAAAACAATACAAAACGCAACGCAAAAGCTGAGTCAACCGTTCACAGTCAAACTGAGTCAAAAAAGTTGAAAGTTCTCTAGAACAAGAATTAAAAGCAGACGTGAATAAAAAAGACGTGTTTATAGTGGGCCTAGAAAACTGGACTCCTTGTCTGTAAGTAAAATTGAAGGCGTGCGGACGCACTTGTCTCCAGCTTTGGCTATCATCCTTGCCTCAATGATGACCCTTTCATTTTCTGTCCGCGCCCGTGCTCTGACAACCACTCACACATTGTGCTACTTGTGTCATTTAGGAGATTCCCTTGAAGTGTGGACGCGTGTATATTGGAAAAACCGGCAGGTGTCTCAACGAGAGATTGTTTGAACACCGCCGTAGGGTCCGTAACAAAAGCGGCGGGCACCTGGACGACCATTGCAAGTCTTGCAAAGGGTGCGAACCATGTTACACGCGCACGGTTGTCAGAGCACGGGCGCGGACAGAAAATGAAAGGGTCATCATTGAGGCAAGGATGATAGCCAAAGCTGGAGACAAGTGCGTCCGCACGCCTTCAATTTTACTTACAGACAAGGAGTCCAGTTTTCTAGGCCCACTATAAACACGTCTTTTTTATTCACGTCTGCTTTTAATTCTTGTTCTAGAGAACGTTCAACTTTTTTGACTCCGTTTGACTGTGAACGGTTGACTCAGCTTTTGCGTTGCGTTTTGTATTGTTTTGTTATGCGTTTGGCCCCGACCCTGCTTTTAGCTTCGACTTTTACTTAGTGTTCGGTGACTATATTGTTATTTTCGTCCTCGTTTTGCCTCGTGCTGCATTGGCGGCAAAGGTCGCTGACTGATCATTTTCCATGCGTGCACCTTACGGTTCGTCGTGGTCCTCTCGGATTTATCGGTTCTTGGCTGACTTTGCGTTACCCAGATATGCATCACTTTGACATTGTGTACTTCGTTTTGTTTTTTTGTATTAGATGGTTGAACGCGTTTGCTATTTTCTTGGTCACGTGGGTGTTGGACTGCGTTATATAAGCTGCTCATCTTTCTGAATAAATGTGTTGGTAGTCAGCGCCCTGTCCTGTCCACTTCTGTTCGTCCTTGTTTTTTCCGCGCTGCATTCTTTTACCATGTTCACATGTTAATAAATCTTATTGCGCAAACTTCAAGGAAACCGAGCTGCGAGAAATTTGGATGGCGATTAAGAAAAGAAAATTTTGATATTATATATATATTACGTGCAGTAGTTGTGCACTGTATGGCTATTCATAAAAATGGGGGAAAAAATTAGGGCGGACACTCAAGTTCTGCCTTAAGGGTATGATGCGATAGCCTAATGGGTTAATTCCCATACGTGCAGAAAGTAATTTTATACTTTACATTCATAGATCCCTGGTAGCCCTCACAGCCCTCCTGGTGCAGTGGTGCAGAGGTTAAGCGATGCACCACCGCCCTGCGATGCAGGTGCTCCCAGTGGTGGGCCTTGTGCGACCTAGGTTGTGATGACGGCGCTAGTTCACGTGACCTATAGGTGGCCCGCCTTCATCCTATAGGTTGCTCTCTGGGGACCGCGTGCCAGACCGATGCCCGTGATTTTTAGCTCCAATGCCGACACCGGCTTTCCTGGAGAAAGGGGTCTTTAACGCTATCGCGTTAAAATTACGAATGACACTTAAGACTACATACGTGATTTGATGGGCAAAGAATTAAATTTAGAATTTATATTTTCTGCCTTCCTTCCTAATGACACACATACTCATTAGCATACACTCGTGCGGCAACGCATACGCTAGGTTCAACTTTATTCGCCATGAAGCGAAGCGGTTTTGTAGACTATGGTTGTGTGCTCGCCTCGCAATCTGAAGGACCTTCCGAATGGTTTTTCTTTGCTGATTACGTCATTCCCGGTTTTGTGGACCACTTTTCCTGGACGTCGGGCGCCGGGTTTTGTTGCTCATGAGTCATATAAGGCGCATATAAGGTGCATTGCCTTAAAGCAATGCACAATATAGTTCGTGTAGTGGATGTAGCCCTACTAAAGAGGCTGTTTTTACGGACAATGCTGTTTTTGCAAGATTTCGTTATAAATATCTTGAAACGTTTTGCATGCGCATGCTTGAAAATTTTTAGAGAACATTGCTATTTACCATAGAGTGTGCCCAGTTATTCTTCTCGATTTAGAATTTCAATTATTTTTGTAAAATTTGGAAACATGACACACAGAAAGTTTTCGCTATAGAAAAGGAACCAGCGAAAATAGACGCAAGACAAGAACAAAGGAGGCACACACCACAACGCTGGACTTACAGCTGATTCATTGCGATGAAGAATTGCTCATTTTAAAGGAATTTCCTGCCTGCGCACCCACCCTACAGACAATACACTTCGCGCACCACATGATGACATGCCTACTATAACGATAAAAACTTGTACTCCTTTTCAGTGATAATCACAGACGGCTCGCCGACGCATTTCTGCTTATTCTTTCTGATCATGAATGCCTCCAATAGCTCACGCTCATGTTTAGATTTCCCCCGCCCGATAATGCTGGCAATGTGAAAACTAGGAGAACATTTACAGTCCTTTACATGTAAGGCTAGATTGCTGCCAGTGCCTATGCCCAAAGTTGTGCGATGTTGCCTCAGGCGCTCATTCAAGCATGCTCCAGTTTGGCTACATAGGCTAAACTGGAGCATGCTTGAATGAGCGCCTGAGGCAACATCGCACAACTTTGGGCACAGGCACTGGCAGCAATCTAGCCTTACATGTAAAGGACTGTAAATGTTCTCCTAGTTTTCACATTGCCAGCATTATCGGGCGGGGGAAATCTAAACATGAGCGTGAGCTATTGGAGGCATTCATGATCAGAAAGAATAAGCAGAAATGCGTCGGCGAGCCGTCTGTGATTATCACTGAAAAGGAGTACAAGTTTTTATCGTTATAGTAGGCATGTCATCATGTGGTGCGCGAAGTGTATTGTCTGTAGGGTGGGTGCGCAGGCAGGAAATTCCTTTAAAATGAGCAATTCTTCATCGCAATGAATCAGTTCTAAGTCCAGCGTTGTGGTGTGTGCCTCCTTTATTCTTGTCTTGCGTCTATTTTCGCTGGTTCCTTTTCTATGCAATATGAACCAACTAGCCCAGCAGTTTGCACTCCTGAAAGTTTTCGCTAACTCTGGAAGTGTTCGCCTAAACAATGGGAACAACTACGACCACTACAAGTGTACAGTGCGTTTCTTATCTGTAAAATGACAGTCAATTAATGTATTTATATTTCACGAATAAGGAAATCTAATTGGTCGAAATTGCAGTGCAGAACAAAATAACATTTTCCGTGACAATGAGAATATTACAGTATTATCTTTATACTCTCTCTTTGTATTCATTAAATTAGTATGCATAAAACATAAATAGGTGTTTATTGCCGTAGTTTTGACGCTGGAGTCTGAGCATCGTACGTGCATTGTTGCTAGCAGGAGAAGCAGTCGTGTGGGCAATAAGTACGTGGCCAGGAATTTTGTGAAAGGGGCATACCACCGTCGTGAGCATCGCATCTGGAAGCGGGAAATTCGCATTACTGATACAAAGCGTTAAAAAATTCTAAGTTGCCCACTTATGTGAGTCTTTGCGTTTTCAGGGGCCAATAAGTAGATTGCGCGATACCGCGTATGAATACAGTAACTGAAGCCTCTCCTTTGCTTCTCGGTGGGGCTTTAAATTATTGCGTCAATTATGGGCGTTCCTGCATAATACGCCCTTCATTTTTACAGTGTGTGTCGAGCCTTGCGCACTGGTTTTATTAGATGTTGCAGATTTTGTAAGGATATTATGCAACCTGTTTATAATGCTTATGAATATTCATATAGTGAAGAAAACCTGGCCGAGTATAAAAATAAGGAAGAGATTTTTCTGGCAAAATCTTTGTTTTTCCGTGATTTCTCGAATCTTGAGCGATAATGACTTTATCCATCAAAGATACGTCAGTGAATTGCATATCATTTGGTATATAAGTTTGCATGCAGCGTAAGCTAGGTTTGTTTGTAGTTTTCTTTCCCAAAATGAGGACCTGCAATCCGCCAAAGGAATTACCTTCCCAGGCACCAAGTTTGTAAAATTTTACAAAAAAAAATTGAAATCCACAAGAATAACTAGGCGCACTTTGTGGTGAACATAAATGTCCTCTAAAAATTTTCAGGCGTGCCCTTGTAGGATATTCCAATTTATTCTTAACAAAATTTCTCAAAAAACAGCAATGTGTGTAAAAATTGCCTTTTTACAAGGACTGCATCAAACACGCCAGCAGTTTTATGCAGCACGTTTTAATGCTTATGCATATTCATAAGTACGATGTCTGATAGAATATAAAAAAATATCAAAACCAATTTTTTTTTAAATCGCCATCCTGTAGTTCTGTTTTCTAGAAGTTTTCACAATAATGTATCCTGATCCGTGAAAGGAATACCGGTAAATTTTATATTATCCATGAGATAAGTTTATATAAAATACAGCATTAAATTTTGACACTTCTAGCTTACTTCTTTTTGTACACAAAAATCTCCAAGCTTACCAAAAAACTTTCCATGATATGTCAAGCTTGCGATTTTTAAGAACGAAATACCAAAATTTAGAAATCATCAGAAACAACTAGGCGCACTATGCAGCAGCCATTTTCTCTATAAACTTTTTTTGCATATTCCCGAAATATAATTCCAGTCGTTCGCAGCCACATTTGTGGAAAAAAAAGAGAGGAAATTCATGCAAGCGCAGAAGTCCCCCTCTTCATGATCAATTTTCTTGTGTTTCCAAAATTTTTTCTTGATAAAATTATTAACAGATCCCTTATTTCCAGGATTCGGGCAATTGCTTACAAAATTATGCAATAAACATAAAATACCGACCATCCATTCGTTGCATGATCTTGTCTGAATATGCTCAGGAATAAAACTAAATGCTTTGTGCGCTTCTGCGAGAACCCATTTTCTTTTCTGCAGCAGACCATTGTGAATGAGCTTCCATTGTCAGGAGCACAGAACTTAATAGCTTTTTGGTTTGATTAAACAAAACATTACTGCCGCATAAAAGAAGTGCGCCAGGGAAGGTTTCATCGCTGAAAAACTGTGCGCGGGCCCTCCCATCCATGGTGCATTGAAAAAAATTAAACGAAAATAATTCACTTGACAGTTCGGAAGCCGAGTAGATTACAGCAAAAAGAAATATATTGGCACGGCCAAATTGTCACAAAGGTATTGAAAAACCGTAGTAATAAAGTTGCGTATGCACGCGTTAAGTGATAACAGTTGTGCAAGAACTACGTGCCTGCTCAATAGGTAGGTACAAGTTTATCTTTGATAAATGTCCAGAAATAGTGTCTTTCAGTCAGAGAAATGTGATTTAATTTCAAATCAATTCTGATAATCTTTCAATTTGAGGTTTAAATATTTCCGACATGTTATACCAGAAAAGAGAATAATTTGTTACCAGAGGTTTTTGTCATCCGGATGGCTAAAAGTAGTTTTTTTGGTACTTTTGAATGAACCTTGATAAATACCATATTACTCGTTCCACAATACAAAAGCTACAAACAATATTACGTGAAAGCGATTGCGCGAGCATGGACTCTTGTTCAGAGCAAAAAATAAATAGCCAGTCGGCGTAATACACGTGACTCCACCGCAGTGCAAATCGAAATAGGGTCATTACTATAAGTGTGAGTATTGTCATGAATAATGCCACAACATTCACTGCATAATTGTCAGTAGTAAATGCCAAATAAAGTATCATTTATATGCTTGCGTGGTATATTTCGATGTAAAAGGGATAAACCCCACTGACTGGTTCACACGTGTTCGATTTGTTCACGGCCAACACACGCAACCTTGGTTTCAGAGCATCCGCGCCAGTTACAGTTAGTGTTCATCGTTCGCATACGCAAGAGGGGCAAACACTGCAACATAAACGCAGCGGAATTTAGTGCATGCGGAAGTCAAGACTATCTAGGAGCAAGGTGTGACCGAGGAAGGAGAAATCTATCATTTGGAGCCTATATTCTAGCAAAGACGATTACATTCACACACATGGTGGGCGCACAGTGCTTGCACTGCGACACTCCCAAGAAAGCAAGCATTCTGCGTCCAAGTCGCATGCATGGAATGATTGTCGTAATGTCATTGTTTTGTTGTGCATTCCGCCATCACCCGGGTTGCACTGGAATGCAATTTCTAGGCAACCTCTGTTCTAAACAGCCAGCGAACCTTCAAGGAAAAGTGAAGAAATCGCTATTCAATTTTTTTTTTCGAAAAAGGCAATTATTTGATTCTTTGCGGCTGTGCTGATGATTGTTCAGCGTCAGAAGGCGCATTTAAATTGCCGAGAAAACTTGATTTAAAAATTTTATGTTCGATTCATACTCGTGACGTCGATAACAAAAGAAAATACTCCGTGATCATAGTTTGGATGTGTAAGGTGGCGTAGCCTAGGCTCAGAGATCCACACCCTGAAACCTGCATTCATGTCGTCCCAGTCTGTTTGGCGAAAATTGCCGCCCGCGGCGAGACATGTATTTCATTTTTTAAACCTTTTCTGGCTTGTAAAAGCTGTTTTTTCAGTAAAAGTATCCACTTCGCAATTAGAAAGTGGTAATCTGTGGATACAGCCCAACTCCAACTTGTCCTAAGCTCGACTGAACGAAAGCGAATTCTTTACAGTCAGGAGGGCGCGACTTATTATCGTTTAGACTTTTGGCTCCCATAGATTAAAGAATTGTACGTCTTACAGACACAATGGTGTGCAATACATAAATATAGAGACGAAGACGAAAATACAGCTAGGCGACAAAGAAAAGCGCCCTTCCATCAATTAGTAACAGATCAGTCTTTCGATCCAGCAGTGTTGAATTTAAACGAGCCCGGAATCCAACAACAGGAAGAAAGAGCGCACATTGATGAATCCCAGCAGGCAGCCTTTTTACGCTAATTGGAGTCTTTCTCCGTCTATTTTTGAGCTGATGAGCTAGAGCTTAATTGTGCGAGAAACCTTAATTACTTTAGAGAATAAGCGATTGTCGTTTAGAAATTTCGCAGCGTCAGGAGGGATAAAGTATTATGTAGTTTCTAAAAAAAAAGAAGGAACTTCTATTGGAAAAATTTGTAAGCCGTCCAAAGCCCGCACTGCTGCAGATTAGCACGATTGAGACTGCCCCCCCCCCCCCCCCCCCTACGCACACCGATACTCTGGATGGCTGAGGGCTAGTTACAAACTTTGCCAAGCGAGTTTGGTGTGCTAATTCTGAAGGCGTATACCTTTCGACATTTCGTCGCATTCTGTAACCCGCATAGAAAATGCAGGGATGTCAATGAGCATTCACGACACCTACGAAATTAGAGTGGGCGCATTTAAGCGTTTGAATTTCTTCCTAGAGGCCATCGTGCATCATGCAAATCTGCCCTTAATGAATATGCTTACTCCCAGTTATCTGCATTTTACCACTTTATTTGTTGTTGCCTTTATTTTTCTCTGTATTTTTCTGTATTGCCGCTATTCCTGTGTTATAATTACATATATAAATTCCATTCCCTTCTGTAATGCCCACAGAGGCCTTGAAGATATTGAAATAAATAAATACCGCAGTGTATATACCCAGCAATTCTGGACAAAAGCATTCTTGACTGGTAAACCGTTTAATAATAATAATAATTGGTTTTTTGGGGAAAGAAAATGGCGCAGTATCTGTCTCATATATCGTTGGACACCTGAACCGCGCCGTAAGGAAAGGGATAAGGGAGGGAGTGAAAGAGGAAAGGAAGAAGGAGGTGCCGTAGTGGAGGGCTCCGGAATAATTTCGACCACCTGGGGATCTGTAACGTGCACTGACATCGCACAGCACACGGGCGCCTTAGCGTTTTTACAGACACAATTTTTTCAAGTAGACTTCACTATAACAATCAATATATCCGCAGTTCTCCCGACGGCAGTCCCGTATATTTTTTTTTCTATTCACGTTTTTACTATCGTCAAAAGCATTCCCCGTTGGTTTTCTATGACGCTCTTAACTGTTCGATGGGATCGATGGAAACACTTTAAAAGAAAGATTTTGGTACATATGAGAAGAATGGACCATTACCTTCAATATTTCCATAACAGTGCCTTGCAATTTTCCAATTTGCAAAATGTTTGCCCGAGAAAGCTGGACTTTAATCAAGGATAAAGGTGCTAGCTCATTATGAGTGCTAAAGACATTTCGTTGGGCTCGTTAAATTTTAATGCTCGATTCAGCCGCCCAGTGTTGCAACCTTTATACCAGAGAAGCAAGGAAAGCTGCCCGCAAATCGGCTATTCACACAAAATCAGCTCCGAGCTGAGCAATCATGAACCCGTTAGAAAAAAGAGGAAAGAGAAATAAAAAAAACTACATCGGGAACCGCAAACAGTGGCTCTGCAAACCGAGTGTATCATAGTATAAGCCCAACGGCCCAGTGTGCAAAATGCTCCTTTCCGGCCGTGTTTTGCCACGTTTTCCTGCGACACTTGTGAAACCTCTACATAGCTGTGTTTTCGTTACGTCCTGGTAAATGCCCAGCCGCGCCGGCGGCTTTCCCACTTTTATTTTACTTTTTCTTTCCTTTTCGGGCGTCGTGCCGCAGCACCTCGCTGCTTGTTCGCGGGCAGCCACTTTAGCAAGTGGATTTTGCCGCGGCGAAACAAACTCGACGACGGGCTAACTCTCGCAATTCAGCCGCTGTTATCTCATTACAGAAGTAAGGTCGCGCCGAGAAGAGCTCCATGAGTAAAACAACGCCTTCAGCCATTTTTTTTTTCCTTTTGACCGCTTAGCTTCCTTCGCGGGACGAGGAAACGAGCTTATAAAAGCACGCACGCACACGCACGCGCGCGTTTAATGGCGTGCGAACACGTAAGCACGCGTGTTCGTGCGTACGCCAATGAGCGTGAGCATATTAAAGTATAGTGAGAGAGAGAAAATTTTTATTTTAAACGACCAGCAGAGTGCTCTAGCCACTTTAGCAAGTGGTTAAAGCCCCCCTCCCAAGCACGTCAGGGAGAAGAGGACGGCTAGTACTTTAGTTCGCTGGTCCTCTGCTTAGCATGACACTGTGTCGTGCATAACTTCTTTTGTATACTCCTCTGCGAAAGAGTGCATGGAAGAACGCGTAGGGAACATGACGTGTCTAGTACCGCGCACTTGTGCGTGTATGACGTAGCACGGGCGTGCGTGTCGTGCTTGTCGTCAAAGGAGCACCGCTGCTGCATTCTCTGCGCCGTTAAAACTGTGCAGCAAAAACTATGGGAGCTGTAGAGTTCGCGTCGGCGAGAAGGTCGCTTTCAGACAGGTGTTTGCACTTGCGAACGGTTCGTGGCTTTCTTTGAATACCTTCGCTAGACCACGACAAGCTGTTCTTACTAAGGGGTTAGTTGGATACAACTCAAGAACGAAGCTGCTTTCCCCGTCAAAGGACCCACTTCCAGCCAACGGCGTCGGCCGATTCTCATGACTCTGCTAGCGTGACAATGCACGGAGCGGTGTGACTATGGAGGGAGGAGACTATCCCTTTTCATCTGCCGCTCCCTGCATTGTCTGGAAGTGGCAGACGCCATTGGCTGGAAGGGGGTTCTTTCACCTGGAAAAGCCGCTTCGTTCTTGAATTTATCCTGCTATATTTAGTGAATTGATGTTTGTTGGAATGTTAACTAGCGCGAAAGGACAACGTATCGAGGATAAGCAAATATGATATTCATTGCACTAGAAATAGTAACTACTAAGCCGCCCAGTTGGTCTAGTTGAAGAATTAGCAGAGAGATGAAGAATGGGGTGGCTAGGAACTCTATTGTCATGCGTTGAAAAGCAGGGAGATGAAGAATGGAGTGGCTAGGAGCTCTATTGTCATGCGTAGAAGCTTATGAATAGAACTAAAGAGGAAATTTTAAAATATTTGTATCTAGCCAGTAATCGTACATGAGGCACAAACTTGGAGGCTAACACGAAAGCTTGAAATTAATTTGAGAACAATGCAATGAGTTTTGAGAAAGATAATGACAGGGGTAATTCAAGAAGCAGAAGCTAGAAATGAACTCACGCTTGTGGAACAAACATGAGTTAACGATATCCTAAGTGAAATCAAGAAGACCAAACGAAAATAAGGGGGCCATATTTAACGCCGAATCCTAATAACCGATAGTTCCTTAGAGTAACGGAGTGGGCTCCATGCGATGGTAAAAGTAGCGGGGGGTGGGTAGATGAGGTCGGAAAGTTTGCAGAAAAATGGTGTCCGCGTCTGGCGCGAGTCAGTGTTTGTAACAGATCAATGGTAAAGAACCTTGTCTATCAGCGGACGCAGATAGGCTGATTAATTCGTGAATTGAAGTTTGAGGCACATTAGCCGCTCCTGAGAGCGACTAAGTTCGCCTAGCAGGTCCCCTTTTTATCTGTTGCCAGCAGTAGTTTCCCCTTCGCTGCATCGATTTAGGCGGGCGATATGTACAGCCTGAAGCGCTTCGTTGGGTCGCCAAAGATTTATCGAACGCGTTTAGGAGGAGCGTGAATACCGAGGGCATCGACAACTCGTGTTGCAGCGCAAACTGACGCCGAAGCAGAAGGAGAAGGGAGAAAAAATGACGGTTTTGTTCAGTTGCTAGACGAGTCCAGGACTGTGCTGACTGCAGTAACGATTGAGCCTGTCTTGCTTGTTTCTGTGCTTGCTTCGCGAAGAGATCAATGCAGGGCTCGCCCGAAGCTCTCGGTCAGAACGTATATGCTTGGGCGAACGGCTGTCTTTAGACGAAATCCCAAAAGTGAAGCACATGCAAGTTTTCTTGACAGAATCGTTTGCTTTCGTCTCGTAGACGAGTCGTTTTGAAGTTGTTGTTTTTTTTTCAGGAAGTGGGAGTATTTCGGTCTGAAACCAGGTTGTCTTTGTTTAAAGGAAAGTTTATGATAAATGCGCAGAGGAGTGCAATCTGTATACCCGGTCGCAGTATACTCTTATGCAGGGTGTTGCACGTAACTTAAAAC
Organism: Amblyomma americanum; assembly: GCA_030143305.2. Classification (NCBI taxonomy): domain Eukaryota; kingdom Metazoa; phylum Arthropoda; class Arachnida; order Ixodida; family Ixodidae; genus Amblyomma; species Amblyomma americanum. Next base: position 33,038 of record JARKHS020034944.1, on the reverse strand, counting down.
AGGAATTAAAAAAAAATGCCGCACAGAAACTGGGTGGGACCAAATACATATTCTTTCCCGTCGCGTGGCGCTTGTTGGAGTATTTTAATTGTGGTGAATTAGTTAATTAGCCAGGATTAGCTAAGCAAAACTTTTAGTAATTACTTTAGGGTCACTCGCCTTTCGCTAGTTTCTATAACGGGTTAAGAAACAAATGATGGAGTTTTTTCGTAATAGAGACGGGTTTCCGCTCAATGGGGCAAGTAAGACTTAACCCTTAAAAAAACTCTCTTCGGTGTTGCACTCAATGTAAGCGTTTCCCATAATGACACACAGTGCACGACAACCTGAAGGACAGGAAGACAAGAGATTCGAATTATTGTATTTATGCCTTAATTAATTACCTAGTCCCTATCAGGCGCTTCAGCCCCGTCTTGTCGGTGGACTTGATCACCTTTTTGCCGTCTCCCCTGAACTGCATGAGGTCCTCACCGTTGGTTATCAATAACCTCGCTGACTTGCCTGAGCTTTCATCGTTCAGACTCCAGCTCGTCTTTAT